>JAJLSK010000018.1:0-138237 GCA_030567535.1 Kuraishia floccosa
CTGGCGCGGGCGGCGCGGGCGGGCTGGGCGATCTCAGTGCGCTCGCGGGGCTCGGCGGCGCCAACAACGAGGAGCTGCTGAAGTCGCTCTCGCAGGACGCGGGCACCGACGTTACGCAGCTCGCCGAAAAGCTGAAGGCGGACAAGGCGTCGGGGCTGCTCAGCAAGTCTGTCGAGGAGGAGGAGTACTCGTCTGAAGACGAGGAGGAGTAGCAGTCTTAATACAACGAGTCTAGATAGTGAACCGCATACATAGTCTATGTCTGGATACGCCTACGCCCTAAATGGCCTGCAGCGAGATGGGCTCGCCCTTGACGAGCACCTGCGCGGCGCTCCACGTGGCGCCCGGCTGCAGCTCGACAAAGCTCGCCACCGCGCCGGGCTCGACACACACCATGTTCTTGTAGCCGCTCTTAGGCTCAAAGTCAGCCATCGGCTTTGACTTCTCCGTCCACGGGTTCCACACAACCACGTCGCCGAGGTTGTCGCGCTTCACCGAGTGCACCACCTTGCCGAGCTCAATCACCTGCACAACTTTGTGCGTGTCGAGGCCGCGGTACACGCGGTCCACCTCCTCGTTGAACACGACCGACGGGTGCCGCTCGACATACGTCTCGTGGATCACCTTGTCCTCGCACTCCGTGCCCGGCAGGTTGCTCACGAGCGTGTCGGTGATGTCCGCGACACGCAGGTACGTGTGGAACAGCCAGTTGAAGCGCCAGCTCTTCGTGTCGGTGTTCTCCACGTCGATGCGCGTCTCGAGCTGCGTCTCCGTGAGCGTCACCGTCAGCACCAGCGTGAAGTCGTTCGCGCCGCCGTCCCACTCCGCGTACACAGCCGCGTTCGCCTGCTCGGGCGAGAGCGCAAACTGCACAGCCGGCGGGTCCGCAGACACCTGCCCGAGAAACTCCCACGTCGAGTTCCGCGCAAACCCGTGCTGCGGGAGCGTCGCAAACCCGGGCGCGGACGACTTGCCGAACACAGGGAACACGAGCGGGATGCCGCCGCGAACAGGGCGCGAGCCGTCGAGCGCCGCCGCGTCAGAGAGCCACAGCTGCTCTGCCGAGTCCACCTTCCACGAGATCACCGTCGCGCCGTACAGCAGCACCTCCGCGCGCGTGTTCGCGTTCGCAGGGTGTATCAGCGTCACCGCGGTGTCTGTAGATTCCACCGCCATTCTGTAGCCAACTGCTTCTTCTGCTGCTGTGGCTGCTGCTGCTGCTGCTGCTTCTCTCCACGTTGCTCTACACGTTGCGCTGAAATAGCCTCCACGGGTAAATTTTGGTATGTACACATCTTCTACATTTCCTCCGCCTGCTCGAGCTCGCTGATGAGCCCGCGCAGCTCCGCGAGCACGCCCGTGCCGACGCTGCCGCTGCGGTCCTGCTCCTGCTTCAGCGCAGCGTACAGCCGCGCGAGCTTCGCGCGCCGCCGCTCGCCCGCGCCGTGCGCCGTCGCCGCCACGTCCTCCATCCCGTAGAGGTATATGCTGTAGAGCCCGTACAGCGCGACCGCGGCAGAGAGCAGCAGCGCGGCGTAGCCCTTCGGCGTGAAGCCCGGCGGCAGCGGCGCGGGCTGCAGGTTCTCGCCGGCGAGGTCGAGCCAGTCGTGTGTGTTCGCGGCGGCGTTCCCGTGCGCCGGGACGCCCGCCGCCGCGCACACGCGCAGGTGGTCCGCCGGCAGCGTGTAGCCGCGCTCGACGAGCTCCAGCGGCGCCTCCACGAGCACGAGCGCGAGCCCCTGTTCGAGGTGCCAGTCGAGGTGGCAGTGGAAGAACCACACGCCCGGGTTGTCTGCGACGAAGCGCAGCACAAGGTGGCCGTTCGCGTTCACCACCACCGTGTCGCGCGAGAGCGGGTGCTGCGGGAACGGCGGCGCCGTCGGCTCGTCGTACGGCTGCGGCTCGTCGGCGGCCGCAGACCGCGCGAGCACCTGGAAGCGGTGTCCGTGCAGGTGGAACGGGTGCTTGTTGTCGTCGTAGTTGTTCACGACAATCTCCACCACCTCGCCGTGCTGCAGCACGTGTGTGTTTGTGTTCGAGCCGTAGATGCGCGCGTCCTGCGGCAGCTCTGGATCGTGCGCGCCGGCCGACAGCAGCGTCAGCAGCGTCGGCACTTTAGGCGCCGTGTACGTGTGGTTGTTGAAGAACGCGTAGTTGACGCCGTCGCCCAGGTTGTCCATCTTCATGTCGACGCCAACCTGGTAGTCGTACGCGTCGAGCAGCGGCGCCAGCGCGGCGCCGCTGTCGTCGAGCCCGCGCAGCGAAAAATCATCCACCGGCGCCAGCGCCGCGACGGTGTACTCCTCCGGCAAGGGAAGCGCGCTGTCGTACACGAGCCAGTTTGTCGCGTTCAGCTGCAGGTTGCGCGGCACCGTGTCGAGCATCGCGTCGTCCATCTTCTGCATGAGACAGTAGTTGCGGTCGCGCGTGCTCTTCGTCTCAACGACAACCGCGCACCGCTGGCCGACCGCGAGGTACAGCATGTCTGTCTCGACCGGCTCCACGTACGCGCCGTCCACCTCCACCACCGTCATAGTGTGTTCCTCGAGGTATATATACTGCGACACGTCCATGCCCACGTTCGCGAACCGGAAGAGCACTTTCTCGCCAGGCTGCACCGCGATGCTCACGTTGCGCGAGTCGTTCAGCAGCATGTTCTTCGGCAGCGGCTCGCCGCCCGTCGGGTTGTACCGCGACAGGAACGCCGCCGTCAGCTCTGCGCTCGCGTCGTGGTACCAGTCCGAGACCGTCACCACCTCTGTGCGCGCCACGCCGTGCCTCGCGAGCAGCGCCGGGTCCTCGACGATAAACGCGCCGCGCATGCCGTCGGAGTACTGCGAGCCCGAGTGCGAGTGGTACCAGTACGTGCCCGTCTGCGCCACGGTGAAGTTGTACAGCAGCGTCTCGCCCGGCGGGATCGGGCACTGCGACACCATCTGCGGACCGTCCATCGCGGCAGACCCGTTCTGGAACAAACCGTGGAAGTGCAGCGACGTGTTCACGTGGCCGAGCCCGTTCGTCAGATACAGCTCGACAGCATCGCCCTTGTTGACGCGGATCGTCGGCAGCGGCCACACGCCGTCGAACCCGATCACCAGCCTGCTGTGCACGCCGTCCGGGTTCGCGCTCACCCACGTCGCGTTGTACCGCAGCGTGTGCGTCTGCGCTAGCACGGCACCGACCAAGAGACACACCGCAGACAGAGACACCATCGCGCTGACAACAAAGGGTCTCTCCTCCTGTCAAGCGCCCGCAAGAAAAAAGCACAGGCCCAAGAAAGATGACTAAGCGCTGACTCATCTCAAACCCATTACATAAGCACTGACTCAGCAGAACCACTCCCCGCACGACGCGGCTGTGATTGGCCACAACCCTGAAAACGAGTAAATTACCGATTTGCTCGTGCGCTCAACGCGACGCCGAGGGGCCAAGCCACCAGCGAGCAAATATACCCGACTGTGGTCTATATAAAGAGAGGGTTCCCTCTGTCTGTGCTGCGCTCTCTCTTTGCTGTCTCTGTGCTCTCTTTATGCTCTCTGTGCTCTCCATTCCCTCCACCATGCCCCAAAGTCTCTGATTGGCTGTGTGCTGCTGGAAACCAGCCAATCATGCGGAGCTGCGTAAACTGATGAATCTGATAATTACAGATTTTATCGATATCTCCTGTTTATATATAACACACTAAATTTCCCCTTTAGAAAAATTTTCCACTCTCCCTGACACACTTTCGTCAATATGGTGGACGTTTTCAATGTGGAGATCTTCTTCGTTGTTTTCAGGGAGTGTCTGGAGGCTGTAATCGTTGTTTCGGTGCTGCTTGCCTTTCTGAAACAGGGTCTGGGCGGGGCCACAGACGACCCTGCCGTGTACAAGAGTCTCCGAAAACAGGTGTGGATTGGCTCTATAGGCGGGCTGGTGCTGTGCATCATTCTCGGCTGTGCGTTCATTGGAGCGTTCTACTCGCTGCGTAACGATGTCTGGAGCAAGTCTGAGGACCTGTGGGAGGGCATCTTCTGCATCATCGCTACTGTGCTGATTTCGCTCATGGGCATAGCCATGCTGCGCGTTAACAAGATGCAGGAGAAGTGGCGTGTCAAGCTGGCGCGCGCGCTGATCCAGAAGCCGAAGAACAGAAAGGACAGGTTCAAGATCTCGTACCTGACGAAGAAGTACTGTATGTTCATCCTCCCCTTCATCACCGTGCTGCGTGAGGGCCTCGAGGCCATTGTTTTCATCGGCGGTGTCGGCATCGGCTCGCCCGCGTCGTCGTTCCCGATCCCTGTGATTGCCGGGCTCATCGCGGGTATCTCTGTCGGCGTCTTCCTCTACTACTCCGGCTCGACCGTCTCTCTGCAGATCTTCCTCTGTGTCTCGACGTGCATCCTGTACCTCATCGCTGCGGGTCTCTTCTCGCGCGGAATCTGGTACTTTGAGAACTACAAGTACAACAAGGAGACGGGCGGCGACGCGTCTGAAAACGGGTCTGGACCAGGAACATACGACATCAACAACTCGGTGTGGCACGTGAACTGCTGCAACCCGGAAACGGACAACGGCTGGGATGTGTTCAACGCGCTGCTGGGATGGCAGAACTCGGCGACGTACGGGTCCGTCATCTCGTACAACGTGTACTGGATCACCGTGATGGCGGTGCTCGGGCTGATGCTCTTTGAAGAGAAGACGGGCCACCTGCCGTTCTCGAGAAACCTCAAGATGAGACAGCTCAACCCGCTGTACCACATCAAGGGCAAGAAGAAGAACGACCTCACAAAGGCCGAGCAGGAGGAGCTGTTTGCGAAGGTGAAGGAGGAGAACATTGTCACTGACGCGCTCGCGGAGGAGGCGAAGCACGAGCAGGAGCTCGCGCACAAGACGAACTCCATCGAGCTGCAGTGAGTGCGGTATACCCGCCGTGAAAAACCACAACCCACTTTTGGATGGACTGCTCTGCACGGCGCTGCTGCGCACCTCACACACACACACACAGAGGTGCGCGGCCAGTGCCGCTGCAGAGCCGCCGTCCCGCGGTGCGCTGTCGCTCACGGCCCGTTTTTTATATATACGCCCAGAGGTGAAGAGGGTCAACTGCACCTCTCGGGGAAAACGTATATCCTGTTAATTCTTTTTCAAATCAATCATCTAGGAACGATTTTTTTTTTCTTTTCTGCTACACATAATACACAACACACAGAAACTCGACCGTAGAGTCACCGGTTCGACTCGCCCAGCACAGCGCGCTCGGCGCGCGCAGGCGCAGGCTCAGCGCGCGCAGACGCAGGCTCGCGCTTCGGTGTTAGGTTCTCTTTCAGCTCGGCGGCGCGGGAGTCGGGGCGCAGCTGTGCAGCGCTCCGGTCAACGCGCTGCTGCAGGCTGCGGCTCATCAGCTTGTAGAAGCTCTCGTGAAGCAGCCTGTCTCTCGCAGGGAGGACCCGGCGCAGAGACACATACAGCTCGCACAGCTGGGCGCGCGTCTGCGGCTGCACAGACTCCGACAGCTGCGCAATGTGTGGCGCGAGCTTCTCCGCGACGAGCACCCGCACGGGCGCGCCCGCTGCGTCGCAGCCTGCCGCCGCGCTGGCGTTGTTCTCGCTGACAAAGTGCCGCAGCACCAGCAGCGCGGTGCGGCGCTCCGACTCCGGGCTGCCGCGCGCGAGATGGCCGCCGAGCAGCTCGTCAAAGAGCGCCACCAGCGTCGGGAAGCTGATGGCCAGCACGATGGAGCAGATGGCGCGCGTGGCCGTCTTGACGATGAAGCGGCGGCGCGTGGTGCGCGTCAGCGGGAACAGACAATGCACAATCCGCACGTAGCTCTCGTACGTGAGCTGGTTGTCGGACTGGTACGTGACAATGTCGCATAGCAGCCGGATGACGCGCCGCAGCAGGCGCGAGCGCGGCGACGCCGCGAGCAGGATGATGTCGTCGAGGTGCGCGGTGATCTGCAGCGCGAGCTCGTGGCCGAGCGCCGCGTCCGCGGGCGGCGCGACAACCAGCCGGCGGATCACGCCCACGTTGTCGAAGCGCGCCTGCCAGTTTTCTGCCGTCTCGGCTCCGCAGAGAGACTCAAACAGGCCCGGCACCCATGCGCCGGAGCCCGCGTGCGCGGAGATCTCGCCGTCGATGAGCGAGTAGCTCGTGCTGTCGCCGCCGTCGGAGGAGCTGTCAAAGTCCACGCTCCCGCACATGCCGCCGTTCCGCAGTCTGTTCAGCGTCGACGAGTTTGCGTGGAGCACAGACTTTGACTTCTCCACCAGCGACGAGAACACGCCGGGCGGCGTGGACAGGTCTGCCGGTGCGGCCACGGCAGCCGGCGCCGCGGCATTCTGCTCATGGGCGTTATTCGCGGGCTCAGCAAGCGCCCGCCGCGGCGCAACGTTCAGCGGGGCGACCGCAAACAGGTCCTGAACATCGGCGTCCGACAGAAGGCCCTCGCCGCTCCGTCCTGCCGCAAGCATGTTCTGCAGGTCGGCTTCGTCGATCTCTGACCGCGCAGATATGCTGGACCCCTTCTCGTCGGCGAAACTGTCGACGTCGCACCCGGCGGCGGCCAGCTGTTCGTAGAGCGTCGGCGCTCGCGCGTTGCTCTCGTTTGCCCGCGGCACAGAACCGCCTAGCGACCAGCTGGTCCGCGCAGCCCTGCTGGACCTCGACACCACAGACTCTGTGGCAGCGCTCTGGTAGCTCCCGTATATCCAGTCCTCCGTGGTGTTGTGCACAGACATCCGATCGTCGTTGACCGTGGCGAGAGCGCCGGGAAAAGACCCGCCCGCGAGACGCGCATGCGCGATGCTCGTGCTCTCGTTTTCCGAGTCCCACTCGTACTCCAAGATCTGCTCGGGGAACTGCAGCACCTGGCCCGTCACCTCATCTATCGGGTACCCAGAGCTATCGCCTGCGGTGGAGTGCTCCTGCAGGTCGCTGAGAATCGCCGCATACAGGCTGCGGTTGTCCTGCAGAACGCGCTCTAGGCGCTTCAGCAGCAGCTGGTGGTCCGCACTCAGCCGCTGCAAGGTTCCGTTTTTCTGCTCCTGCAGTGGCTTCGCCCCTCGCTTGCCTCGCTTGGTCAGAGCCCAGATAGGCGCGAGGACAGCAGCCACACAGAGCGCGTTGACCGCTGCGACCGCCAGCCACCCCCACGGGGCGGACGCCAGCGCCGCAGCGACCGCGCTGCGCAGCGTGTCGTAGTCCGCGGCCAGCACTGTCTTATACTCCATCGCGTAGTAACTAAGCGCGGTCTTCGTGGGCACCTGTGCATCGGAGTCAAAGCAGAACATGCTCTTCAGGAACACGTTGAAGTGCCGCTCCAGCAGCGCGCACTGGGCCTCCGGGTTGAATGCCACCATTCTGACAGGTCTCTGGAACTCGTAGCGCGCACTGTACGGCCCGTCTGAGATCAAACTGACTAAACTGCGCGTTAGTGGGAAAAGCTCGCCCTTGTTGCGGTGCGCGGGTCACACAAACTGCCTGCAAAGCCAGCGGCGAGCGACCGGCGCGCAAACACAAAGTGCCTGATATTCTCCACCAGGGACGCAAGCACGGCTCCAATAGACGCAAACATGTTTATCTCTGTGTGCCGCTGGTGTTTCCCTTGTCTCTGTGTCACTGTTGTTTCCTCTTCTCCCGCTTTTCTTTTCGCGCTCTCTCTGTACAACACCCGCGGTGTTGCACGAACGCCTACACAAACAGTCGCTATAAATAAATACATTCCGCTAGTACCAGCCATACGTGGCGGCGAGCCTCTTCTGGAGATGCTCTCCTGCGGTCATCGACACGCCGTGCTTCGCGAGGTGCTCTGCGGCGCCCCTGCCCTTTGCTGCCCTCACCGCGTCGGACGGCACGGGCTCGAGCAGCGTCGTGTCTGCCGGGTGCGAGAAGAACACTATCGAGTACCTGCTCTGGCCCGTCGACTGCATCTCTGCCGGGAATTTCACCCTGTGGATCGTTGACTTCAGCACGCCGTTCGTCCAGTAGCTGAGCTGGTCGGCTATGTTGACGATTATCGGCGACGCGGCACCCGCGCGCGCGTACTGCGGCGACGGCTCGACGTACGGACACGCCTCCCACTTCTTGCTCAGCGGCGACAGGATCTCAAGCCCGCCCTGGCCCTTCTGCTGGAAGAGCAGCGTGACGCCGCCGTAGTCGGTGTGCGCGCCGGCCCTGATCTTCTCCTCGGGCGACGCCACGATCGGCGACGGGTAGTGGAGGAAGCGGAACGCCGACCCGCTGAGCTTATCGCTCGGGTGCCGCTCGACAAACCACCGCGCGCCGCCGGCAGCCTCGTCGATCTGCAGTCCCATCGCGAGCAGTTCCAGCAGCCGGTGGATCAGCGCCCTCAGTCTCGTCACGGTCGACGTGATCTCCGCGTAGTTCGCAGCCTCCTTGAACAGCTCCGGCAGCGGCTGGCTTGGCTGCCCTGTCTGCAGGTCAAGCATCCCGAAGTTGAACCCCTCTTTCGGGTCGCCTTTCTTCTTGTCGAGGTTGTCCTCGTCGAGGTTCTCCACGCCCATGCCGGTGTACCCGCAGTTGTCCTCGCCGATGTTGAACTTGCACTTTTCCTCTAGAGGCAGCTCAAAGAACTGCTTCGACAGCGCAAATAGGCTGTCCACCTCCTCCTGTGTGAAACCGTGGCCCTCCACCATGAGAAACCCCTGTGTGGTGGCCGCGTGCAGCAGATCTGACGCCACCTTCGGGCTCAGCTCGCTGACGTCCACAATCTGCAGTGGGCTCTCTGCGGTCATTTTACGCTGGAGTATAAGCGGGAGAAGAGATTGTCACTTCCAGAAAAAAAAGAAATGGGTCCTGGGGGGGGTCCCTCACGTGGAAAGAGGGTGAGGTGGACAGATAAGCGGAATCGCGACTCACTCTCTCCACAGAGAGACAAAAGCACACACTACAGTACTTCGGAGCCTAGAACACACCCAGACAGTCTACTCTGTCTACAGATTACTCCCAACAGCGCTCCGTCTCGCTGGCTTCCTGGCGGACGCTCTTGCTGCTCACCGCGGCAAAAGCCGCGGTCGTCCGCCAACTGATATCGCTGTGATTACGTCACCCTGACGCCACGGCTTAGTAAGAATAGTATGAGGAGCAGCGCGGGCCCGTCAGCGGAGCCAGCGGGGCCAGGCTGGAAAGCGAGCACACGGCGCGGTCGCCACAGCCGTCCGTTTACGAGCGTGCACGGCCGTGCTGCCAGCGAGCCGGCCTCCGCGGTCGGAGAAGGAGAGGCCGCTGCGACCGCATGGGGTGCTCTGTCTCTCTCCCCAACAGCACCCTGCACAGCCGGTCTCAGGGGAGACCGCCCTGCGGCTGCACCCGCGGTGCCTGCACGCACCGCCGACACACACGCGCTCATCCAGACCGCGCCGCGCTGGCGGCTGTGTCTCGCTGGCTCCACGGAGAAACACAGTAAGAAAAAGTACGTGTCCTCACCGCAAGGCACTGAAACTTGACGTCTACGCTCTGTTTTGGGCAGCGGGAGCAGATTACGATAGCGGGAGATCTGTCCAGTTCCCACCAGCGCTTTCTGTGTGGTGTTGTATAGATAGTGTTTCGCAGCGCCCGGTTGCGTATGCTTTAGTGGACGTGTTGTTTAGTCGCCGAAGAAGTACTGAACAGGTTGTTGTTAGCAGGCATCGTGGCTTGGGTTGTCCACGTTTAGCGTAAACAGGTGTATACTACAGCAGTGATCTCGTCTTGCGCATACCCTGCCCGAGAAGGAACGAATAGGAACAGCGAAGTGGTCTTGTATTGTGCTGTTATAAGGATACTGCAGATTTCGGTGAATAATGGAGACGCTCGAGGTCCGATCCAGATCATTTTTCATAAAATGGGTAGATGTCCCGTCGGACTGCTCGCTGCACTGGGAGATTAAGCCGCTGAAGAAGTCCATCAATTTCGCTATATACAGCTGCAAAGAGGGAGAGGCCCCGTTCACCGCGCAGAACCCGTCGAGCAGCGCCTCAGCAGCGTCGCTGGACTCGCTCAGCGAGAACGGCGCCTCATCGCTCGGCTCGTCCGTGAAGCACGCTGCGGCAGCGTCCGGGTCCAGCACGCCCGTGGACGGATCTGGGAAACTGAGGAACCCGCTGCTGTCGCTGAGCGGCTCCTCGCTCGCGGCGAAGGGTGGCGCTGCGGCGCCGGCCGCAGCGTCGAAGGGGAGGTCTTTCGACGAGGTTCACGACCTGCTGGACCTGCAGCCGCCCAGACCCACCGTGCGGAGGTCGGGGTCGGCCAGACGGCGGTCTGAGTCTGTGACGTCGGCGCTCTCGAACATATCGCTCGGGAGCATCAGTCCGGCGCTGAACCTGGAACAGCGGCTCGAGAAGACAAACCTGCACAAGGAGCAGTGGATAGGGAAGTGCTACGGGAACGAGCTCGTCAAGGGCGCATTCAAAGTCGGGAACCAGAGCCTCGTTGCGTTTGTGTTTGACAACACTTTCAGTAAGACGACGGGTAAGAAGATTTTGTTCAACCAGTACATCGAGGAGGAGTCCGAGTCCGTGGACAACAGCATAAACACCAATGCCGAGGAGCTGGAGGGCGCCAAGGAGAGTGTGGGTATGGACAACGGTGCGGGCGACAGTGGCGGTGACCAGGAGCGGCACGCAGCGTATGCGAACGGGAAGGACAGAGAGCTGGCGTCGCGGAACTCGATGATGTCCATCAGAGAGTCCGAGGAGGACGCGGGCGTGCCGGTGCCGGTGCCGGAGCCCACAGAACAGAAGCTGGCGCTGCAGAGTGTGTACAACCACAAACACCTCACCAACTCGTTTGCGTCGTCGAACTCGTCGCTGCCGGCGCAGCAGCAGGAGCCGGTGGTCCCTTCGCCGAACACGGAGAGGCCCGAAAGAAAGCCATCGCGGCACCGCAGCAACAGCTCGATGAAGAAGACGCCCGGCGTGAAGTTTGAGCTGCCCGTGGAAGAGGCGGCGCACCCTCCAGCGAAGAACAACAGGAACAGGAAGCACACGCCGCCAGCGAGAACGAGGCTGGCTGACGGACAGGAGGTGAACTCGTACCACTCCGACTCGACCATTCTCAGAGTGAAGGGCGGACAGTACCTGCAAGGGTTTCTGCTGAAGAAGAAGCGTAAGAGCCGGTCGAAGCTCTTCAACAAGCGGTTCTTCATCCTGAACTTCAAGTATGGCATCCTCAACTACTACTTGAACGACAACTCAAAACACGTGAGAGGGAACATGTTCATCAAGCATGTGGTTATATCTGCGGATGCCGAGTCGCGGCTGATTGTGCTCGACTCAGGTCTGGAGCTGTGGGTGCTGCGTGCCGTGAGCAGCAACGACTGGGACATATGGATCAAGGCGTTCAACTTCATAAAGAGGCAGAACATATCTCCGTCAGTGGAGGAAGGGATCGTGCGCCCAGAGGTGCTGCGCACTGCAAGCGCAGAGAGCACGCTGAAGCTGCACGCCAACACCGATCTCTCCACTATCGGCGCGCCGATGTCGCTGAACGGCGTCATGCTGAACGACCAGGATGCGGTGGGCCAGGACATGTCTGACGATGAGGTGAAGTCGCTTGTCGCCAGCGGCGTAATCGAGTCGCGTTCCGCGGATATCCAGCTGAAGCTGAAGCAGACGGTGGACCTCGCGGAGAAGCTGGCGCGCGCGGTGGACGGCAGGGGCGTGGGCACGCCCCTCAGTAGCACCACGTCCAGCTGCTTCCAGCCCAATGGCCAGCAGGCGGGCGACATGTACGTGAACGGCAGCGTGGGTGAGAAGCCACAGCAGCCGCGCAGGAAGGCGAGCTTCTGGAAGAAGAAGAAGGGCAACGTGAGCTCGTCGTCGAGCCTTGTGGAAGACCCCGGTAATTCCCTAAACCGACAGCGGTCTGCCGACCTCCAGCCTGAGGGGGTGGCGATGCAGGCGTCCACGACGTCGAGGCTGGCGTCCGCGTCTTCGGCGCTGCTCCAGGATCTCACTGGGCCCGACGTCCCGGAGATATCCAGAACGCTGTGTGCGAACCTGAAAGAGGTGCAGGAGATGATGCAGGACCTGATGAACTGTCTGGATAACCGCGTGGACCTGCAGGCTCTGAAGCAGCTATCGAGAAGCACAACGACGCCGAGTTTGTTCTCGCAGGAGTTTTTCGACGCGAACGAGTACCTCAGCGAGGTGCACGGGGAGGTTGTGATACTGAACCAGGACGACGAGCAGGTTAAGGACATTCTCGAAGGGCGCGGGGGAGAGGACGAGCAGCAGGTGCCGGTGGTGATTTCAGAGAAGACGACCGCGAGGCCAGAGCTGCACCTGATCACGCAGTCAGACGTGAATCTCACGTCGCAGACGCTGCAGGACGACAACTCCACCGACGCGTCGGCGTCGTCTGACGAGGAGGAGTCGCTGGACGAGGACATCATGCAGGTGATGCCAGTGACTCCCCGGCCACCAGACCAGGACCTGTACCCTCTTCCGATTTCCGCGCGGATCAGCCGCCGGACGGACATACCCGCGAGCACGGTGAGCCCGCCCAGTATTCTGGCGTTTGTGCGGAAGAACGTGGGCAAGGACCTGTCGACGGTGGCCATGCCGGTTACTGCGAACGAGCCGCTGTCGATGCTGCAAAAGAACGCCGAGTTGCTGGAGTACTGCAAGTGCATAGACAGCGCGATCGCCGCGAAGTCCTCCACGGGGGAGAGAATCCTGCAGGTGGCGGTGTTTGCAATCAGCCACCTGAGCTCGTTCAGGTGCAAAGAGAGGAGCCAGCGGAAGCCCTTTAACCCGCTGCTCGGAGAGACGTACGAGCTCGTGAGAGAGGACCTCGGATTCAGACTCATCGGCGAAAAAGTGTGCCACCGCCCGCCGGTATTTGCGTTCAACGTTGACAGCAAGGACTGGTCGCTGAACTTCTCGCTCGCGCCCTCGCAGAAATTCTGGGGTAAGAACGCTGAGATAAATGTCAAGGGTGTGATAAGTCTCACGGTCAGATCGATCGGCGAGGTGTACCAGTGGACCCAGCCCACGACCATGCTGCGGAACATAATCGCCGGCGAGAAGTACTCGGAGCCCAGCAGCTCGGTGGTGGTGAGCTGCTCCAATGGCCAGCGCGCGATCGTGGACTTCAAGATGGGAGGCGTCTTTTCAGGCAGGTCCGAGGAGCTGACGATCCGCGCGCTGGATGAACAGGGCAGAGAGTTCCCCCACAGGGTCAAGGGAACGTGGACGCAGAGCCTGGAGCTTGACGGGAAAGTGATCTGGTCGGTCGGCGAGGTTGTGGGGAACTATAAGAAGAAGTACGGGTTCACACACTTTGCGGCGAGCCTGAACGAAATCACGCCGGTCGAGAAAGATGCTGTGGCGCCCACCGACTCGCGACTGAGACCCGACCAGCGCGCATACGAGAACGGAGAGGTTGACTCTGCAGAGAGGATGAAGGTGTCGCTGGAGGAGCTACAGCGCAAGCGCCGAAAGGAAAACGAGACCGCGGGCGTCGAGCACGTTCCCAAGTTTTTCACCAACGTCAACGACAACGAGGAGGAGGGGTTCAACTGGATCTACATCGAGGGCGAGAAGAGCTACTGGAACAGAAGGAAAACCCGCGACTGGGACGATCTGCTCAAACTGTGGTGAGGGTTTCCTACTATCGTTTCAGTGAGTCGCTGCTGTTGTCATGAGCACCAAATTGTAGCCGTGAGCTATAGAATACACACACAGTCAAATAAATAAATGTACGAAGTTCTTTTTCTGTATCCATCTCCCTTCCCGTTTCTCGCCTCAGGCGTCGCTGGGCACCATGGTCTCCACTCTTGGAGGAACACTTCTCTCGTAACTTGTACCGCCCGGCCTGTGCGGCGGAATTATAGGGTCAGGGTGCTGGTATTCATCCAGCAGCTGCTCTGCCTTTGCCAACACAACCTGCACACTGTTAGTAAACCCGTGTCTCTTCACGAAAACGACCATCCTCCGATCGCGGCACCCTCTCGGCGACAACGACACGCCACATAAAAAAAGACACATACCCTCAGCTCAGTGGGGTCAGATATGTTTCTGTTAGCCTCAAAACTGGCTCTGATCTCAGCCGCCTTGCTTCTGTATACGTCCTTCCTGTTAATCCAGTCTGCTGCGGTTCTCAGAGACCTGCGGTACAGCGCGGTGACCAGCTTTCTGTTCGTCTCTGAAAAGGGAACAACTTTCGACATCCTCAGTGCGTGTGGATCAACTAAGCAGTGTGCGCTGGTGTATCTCTCCGCTCTCCAGAAGTGGAAGACGCTCGCTGCTCTCAGCTGGAGTAAACCCACAATTTCACTTCCTTCATTGGACAGGGCAAGTTTTGGTGGTGGCACTACTCCATTATACGCTGCTGTGCGCTCCCGCCAGCAACAGCAGCAAGCCACTAAGGTTATCCTATATCTCATAAAAGCCAGCTATATGTTAACCTCTACATACTCAGCTGTTCTCTTGTGTATCAGCCTCACCACACTCATAACTGTGATGTGGTTGCACACTATCGCGCTGTCCAGAACGAGACACTGCTTCCGGTCCATCTCCTCGTCCTCGCACTGGAATATTCTCTGCAGGTACGGCAGTTTCGCAAATATCCCCGGCTCCTTCCCCCTCACATCGTGCGCAACAGAGACACAGTATACAAGCCCGTTCTGCGTAAACGGCGTCCTCTTCCTCCTGAGCTCGATGTTGATCTTGAACACCACTCTCTCAATCTTGAAGAACTCCTCCGTCACAGAGCCGCCCCTGGAGCCCCGGCGGTCCTGTTTCTTCGAAAGGGTATACAGGATCGTGAAGAGATTCGTTTCGTAGCATACCACGTCGAAGAAGAACACAGGAATGCCGTTGATCTGCTTGACGCTCGACGAATCCTTCTTGAACTTCATCTCCTCCTCTTCACGGAGACGCAGTATCTCGCGGAGCGCTCTCACAAGCGGCAGCGAAATCTTCAAAAATACAAGCAGGCTCTCTATGCTGTGGGAAAAGTCGCCGCCCTTACCGCGGCTTACAGCCATTTTCACCATGTTTCGCAGCTGCGGCAGACATATTGTGTGCGGATTATCGTCAGGGAGCTCAAGAGAAACCATGTCCTTGCCTGTGTGTGTCTGGGAGGTCGTCGGCAACGACAGCGGCAGAGGGCCGCTCCCATTTGCTTTGTACTTGCTCTTGACACCGTTGTTCTGCCTGTACGTACTGTCGCCGTTCACGCCGTCGGAACTGCCAGTGCCCTCGTCAATGACAAAAGACACTTGCTCCTTCCTGCTTTGATCGTCTCCATATTGGAACTTAACCTGGTGCAGTGACACGTCCAGCACTTCTATGTTCTTCTCCCTTGAGACCAGCTGTAGCAATGACAGCACCCCAGACAGCTTGCCCAGGACTTCAAACACGTCTTTCAGTATCAGCACATCCTTACCAGAAGAGGACGGAACTACAGACGAACTCGACATGGTTGCGTAACTGATAAGGTCTGCGTTCTTGATGACAGAGGTTATCTTGAACATGGACGTTTCTGCGTTCACCTCAATCTCCACGTTTCTGAAGAACGCATCCTTGATGAAACTCAAAACGTGGCCCAGATTGAGGTTCGACTTGAGCCTCCCGTACAGCGACACTCCCAGACTCTTTTCGCTTCTGTTTTCTGACGCAGCTGAGAAATCCAGAGTGAGGAAAAGCGTCCGCTCACAGTTTGGAATCGAGCTTAACGACTCATTATCAATCAAAATGAGCGGCTGCTCCCTCGAGTTATTCCTGCCATCTTCGCCAATCTCCTCAATGCCAAACTCCTTCGCGTACTGCTGTATTTTGGTGTCATCCTTCTGGCATATCAGCAGGCGCGCGCCTCTGTTCTCGAGCTCCTCGATGATGAGATGGCACAGCAGTTTACCCGTGCATATCTCGCTGAGTTTGAGAACAGTGTCATAGTCGTAGGCGTACTCCTTCACCGGAAGCTTCAGTTCGTTAAACCATTGCAGCGACCACTGTCCCAGGGCCGATTTCATAGACGTGATAAACCACTGAATCCTAGAGCTGTAGCCGTTGACACATGCAGCTAGAAACCAGCCCGGCGGCCACTCCTTCCGGCGACAGAACTTTATTGTCAGCAGCTGACCGCTCAGGCTCTTCTGTTTTAGAGACTCAGAGCTCAACCTCAGCTTTGCCACCTCGTCCGAAGACAGCTTTATGATATCGTTGTTGATCCACCCGGTAGCCAGCAGGATGCAGGAGAGCTCATACAGCTGAGTCTCCAGTCTGAGAGACAGCAGTCCCGGTAACGTCTGCTGCGGTTCTGAGTTTATGGCCGTGACTATCGAGTTCATTATGGGCGATGGGTTCACGAAGTACCCCATTCCCGACAGTGGCTCAATTGAATAAACGACAGACTTCGTGTTGGACAAGTTCAGAATGAGATTTCGGCTATTCGCACTAGTTTTGTTCGTGTCGTTTGGAGAGTTGAGCTGACTGCCGGCGCTGTCCCTTCTGGATCTTTCGCTGATCACGATTCTATCGCAATCTTTCAGCTTCTCCTTGAATTCATTATACAAGCTGGATATTACATGCTCAACGTGCTCTTGTATGACCGAGAACAGCAGACTTTCTATGTTTATGTCCCCGTCAGTATTATACAACTGGAGTCTGTGTACTTCCAATGGGACTTTCACTCCATCTCGCAGCCACTGGAAGCTGAGCTCATGCTCTTTATTCATCCCTATTATCACATAAGACTTTGGAGCGTTCTTCTGGTTCCAGTAAGTTATTATTATTATGCATTTTTCAGCATTGTAAGTGTGTGACAGATTGCTTTTCCACAGCCCTATTCTCATCGACACGAGCTGCCTATGGAGCAGGTAGAGTTTATACGTTATTGAGTAGTGGTGTAGCAGATCGTACAACCCTGTCAAACCCTGTCGCCTCAGCGTATTATTCGAGAATTTCTCTATTTTCGTGAACGTCGACAGAGGCAGCCCCGTGGTTGAGTTCACCAGACAGTTATCCTTCGAGGCAAACTTAAAGCAAAAGTCCACCATGAAGAACTGCGACTCCATCGAGTCATCTGCGATGGATATCGACACCTCGAACGAGTTTGGGATCGTGAACGTGACTCTCCCGTTGCTGATCTTGTAGTTGTAAAACTTCTTGGGCAGGTCATCAATCAGCGCCAGCCTCGTCGATAAGTGGACGTTCACGTTCCTCAGTGTCTTGAGAATGAGGTCTGGAGAAAGCGGTTCTTTCGGCAGCAGATTATGCGACGGCAGCTGCGGCCTCCCATTTATCAAAACTTCAATGGCCGTTGTCAGGTCCGGGTTTGGCAGTTTCGCATTATTCAGCGACGTGCCCATATCTTTGAGGTGCCACACGGAGTTGGACACTAGCTCAGCGTTCTGCCTCAACCAGCTCAACAGATCAATCAACTTTGACACATCTTTTGCATTTTTGCACCACTTACACAGCACGTACAGTCTCACGTAGTCCTCGCGGATCGACACGAGGAGCTGTAAGAAATTCCTCTTCTTGTCATTATCCGATTGTGAATCAGACTGTAATGTCTTGATCAGCTGCTGCAGCTCTATGTACGCGTGCTGAGAATATTTCGACAATATCTTGGAAAATGGCACAAGGTTCGTAGTTATATGCGGCAATTCCGGCGGTGCTGCCAGGGATCTCATGGCACCGTTTGTCGCAGTGTCTGTATCACCCATGGTGGTTAGACTTTAGATGAAAAAAAAATGGATAAATACCAAAAGGCGACAGCACGGTGACAGATGGATCAAGCCCAGGGAGTACGCAGGGATGCGGTAAAAATTGCTAGCGCTCTCTTATCCAAGCGCACGCTACTCGGGTCCCTCGGTCTAAAACCAGTCGGCAACGCTGGCGGGGTGGTGTAGTGCTAGCTCCCTTACTAGAACAGTCTTATTGTTTCTCCAGAGCTCTTTTGATCAACACTCATCTACGCTCCTATACCCCTGTGTCTCGTATCTCACCCTGCACTGTCTCGCAACCCCGACTGCGCTCTCCCACACTCGCGTCTTTCCTAGCCGCGCAGAGAGACGCAAAAACCGCAGGAGGCCCCGATCACCAAATTCTACGAAACGGCGTCTTGGGTGGGACACGCCCCTGTTTTGTGTTGTTTGCTTGGGGTAGCGAGAGAAGAGAAGAGCAGGCACAGGTGGTGGCGACTGGCTGGCAGACTGCGTTACAGCCGCCCGAGCCCCGACAGAGAGGAGACACAGCGATGTCGTTGAGCGGCAGCGGCGGGATTTCCCGCGAGATCGGGGAGCTCTCTCTGCGTAGAAGTGAAGGTGGAGCAGAGAGCTCTGGTCAGAGAGGGAAGGCGCACCACGAGGGGCTACACGTTAGCATCCCCGCTGAGGGCGGCGCGGAGGACTACAGCAGAACACCGCCCAGGACGCCCGTTGTTCGTTTTGGTACCCAGCGCGAGCTGTCGCCGTACCAGCTAGCTGCCAACAGGACCCCGAGCTTCCAGGAGATTACCGCGCTGCCGTCCCCGCTGGTTGCAGAGCGACACGTAATGCCGGGACATTCCGATCACGGCGGACTCTTGCAGGCTGACAGCGGCACTGAAGGGAGGGTGCTGCGAGGTACAGAGACAGAGACACCGACACAGGACCGGACAGACCCACAGCAGCTGCAGTGGCTGCCGAAGCGCCGGGAGCGCTACGCACCACTGAGAGAGCACCGCGGCGGTGGTGACAAGCTGCAGAGCAGCAGTAATCGAATCGTGTCTGAGTTTAGACCAGAGCTGGTGCCCAGTCCCTTCAAGCCGCACATGCGTATAGTGTCGTCGCCGTTGACAGCGAGACCGGAAATGCCACCAAGAGACGCGCTCACGAGCGGTGGGGAAAATGAAAACGAAACAGAGAGCGGCACTGTTTTTGAGGTTGTGAGTGTTGGTGGCGAGGTGCTGAGATACAGGTATGTGAGAGACATTGGCCAAGGGAGTTTCAGCAAAGTTGTTTTGGTAGAGTCTGTGGACTATCCGGGAGCGGATTTTGAAACCATCAAGATTATTGACCTGAAGCGGCAGCCGGTGCAGATCAGAGAGCAACTGCAGAACTCTGCAATGAGAGAGATCGAGCTGCTGGGAGAAATCTCCCATCCCAATGTGATAAAGCTGCTGGGGCACAGTGAAAGAGAGGATGAGATCCTCGTGTGTCTGCCGTTCTGTAAAGGCACAGATCTGTTTCAGGTGGCACGTGCGAACAGAGACAGGCTGAACTCTCAGATTGTGAAGAGGCTGTTTCACGACGTTGTGTGTGCGATACGATACCTACACGCCAACGATATCGTCCACCGCGACATCAAGCTCGAGAACGTGCTCGTCACTGAGGAGTTTGACAACCTCGCGGAGCACATCGCAAAGCAGAAAGTGTACGCGATACTGACCGACTTTGGCCTTGCCAGGCACATAGACCCGAGCTCTCCGCTGTTGACTACGCGGTGTGGCTCAGAGGACTACGTCTCGCCTGAGCTGCTGATGGGGCTCCCGTACGACGGCAAGCAGTCCGACTGCTGGTCCCTGGGTGTGCTGCTTTACTCGCTCATGGAGGCGAGACTGCCGTTTGACCCGTTGCCAGCATACGCCGGCGGGCACATTGGCGCGGGCTCGTATAAGAACAGAGCCAAGCCGGCGCACAAGATCGCCTTAATCCAGTGGGACTGGCTCCTCTTCAAGGAGTACTCGAGCGCAAACGACCCGCTGGACTGGGCTGGCGCCAAGGAAATTGTCGAGCGGTGTCTCTGCAAAAGAGACAGAAGATGGAGTATAGAAGATATAGCAAACAGCGCGTGGTTCAAGTGAGCCACTAGCTGGGGAATGTTGTATGAAGTACGGGTAAGTCAAACCAATCGCGCCCAGCGCTCGTAACACGCGTGGGCCGTGGCCTGTAGTTCCTCTGTGGCTCGAGCGACACGGGGTGAGAGCGCGCGTGTCCTGGGCGGTGATGTTGGACTGCGCAACTGCAGAGGTGGATCTGACGTGATGCGAGTGGTAGCCGGGCTGGGCCACCGACGCGCTTCGTGGTGGTGGAAGCACGGACTGCGTGTGTGCGGGAGAGCGCAGCACCGGCCGCTCCACCAGCAGCGACAGCACGGCCGCGCTGGCAACGCGTTCATGGACGAGCCGTTCAACGTGAGCTCGCTGGAGCGGCGGTTCCGGTTGCGGCTGAAGGGAAAGCGCGCGATCGACGACCAGGAGCTCACGGATGCGATTATCGCAGCACGAGCACTGGTATCGCAGCGGTCGCTGATACGGGACAGAGCAGACGCAGGCAACCAGGGGATCGAGGCCGCGCTTGTGCGCTTCCTGCTAGGTTCTGAGAGGAATTTTGCCGTTTCCCGGAAAGCAGACGCGAGAGGGCAGTACCTCAGATACTATATGCTCGTGGAGCCGCGACCGCCGACGGAGAACGTGTGCAGGCTGCTGACTTTTTTCGTGCAGGCGAGCGCCGAGCGCGGGATGCTGCAGCGAAACGACCCACTTGTGCACGAGCTGGTGGCGACTATAGCGATCCCGTATATTATGAGACGCGACCGCAACCTCGCAGGCGTGTTTGCGCTGATAGACGGCACCGTGGGGACGGAGGCGTACAGGAAGTGCATCAGACGGAATTTCTGGGCGGGCAGGTTTGCGCCGGTGTACGGCGGGTTTGTCGCTGCGCTGCACACTGCGCTGGAGACGGTGCTGGGCCTGTACCCGCACCTGACCAGCCATCTGCCCGCGCACCTTGCGCTGATGGCGTACACGGCGAACATGACGTTCATGGCGGGACTTTTCTACCTGTGGAGCGCAGACCACACTGGCGGGAGACTGCTGTGGCGGCCCGGCGGTGGCGGAACGAACTTCTTCGCCAGGCTCTGGAGGAGAGACGAGAAGCTGTGTTTGGAAAAAGTGTACTCAGTCTTTGAAGAGGAGTTTGACGTGAACGTGAGGAACTACCACATGGGCGAGGACACACTCCCGCTTATCAGCACTAGCGGAGCACCAGGGGCAGTTGCTCCGGACCTCGGCGAGCTCAAGCGCGAGCTGGAGGAGCACCTGCGGCAGGCGCGGCTGTATGTTGCCGAGAACGAGGAAGAGGTTATGTTTGCTCAGTACTGGATGGGCGGCGGCGATGGCTTCGAGTGGGTGGAGCCGGACCAGGACCCGGCAGAGATGATCGCCGGTCAGAGAGCGCGAGAGCGAAGGCGTCGCCCGCAGGAGGCCAGCGGCAAGAAACATGTATAAATCAACGAACAGTAACGACCTTCATAATGTGGACGGTACTGCCGTGCACTCCCGCCCTTGCAGGAATATCCTGGAGCGGCTGTTGTAGTTTTGACTGCGTCTTGCGGTTATCCCGGCTTCCGTCCCCGATTACCCGCGCCGCGGATCGCAGAAGGCATCACATGCTCTCATCGCGTGCAACTAAAATAATCGGCACACTCAGGGAGGCCAAGAGCGGAAATTGAACGGAGTACCCGGACAGCGGCATGGAACGTTTTTTTGCCAGACACAGTCGCGGAAAGTCTCGCGGCGGAACCCCCTCTGAGCGCAGAGCGAAGAAGGCGGTATCCGACGGCCCCGCAAACAAGCGCGCCGAAGAGTCAACAGGTACAGGGTCCTCTCTTGGAGCGCAAGGGACCGGCGCTACCGCGCCTGCGGTCGTCGAGCCTCCCATATCCGACGCCGCCAGTCTGGAGTCCAGCGACGAGGAAGACGACGAGTACGCACGGGACGCTGTCGCACTCACGTCGGGCAACGTCCCCAACGGGGTCACGGCGTCGCGCCAGATGACCGCGGACGATGCGTCTGTGATAATCGGGGGGTCCTATGTGAAGCCTACTGCGAGCAGAGCGCAGTCGATAAGCAGCTCCTCCACTGGCAGGATAGCGAGACCGGTTCCGGTGAAGCCGAAGCGCCCGACAGCGATGCCGCCACCGGCGACGAGAGAGAGCGCGCCCCACGAGGACTCGCCTGGGCGCCGGATTTTTGCGTTTGAGCTGCCGTTCGCCAACTCAATCGACACTTTGGCGGCTGGTCTGCCGTTCCCGAACTTGAAGCTGCCATTCGGGGACGCGCAGTCGGAGAGACAGCAGGTTACGATGAGGCTTCTCCGATCGGAGTCGATCACTAGCTCGCAGGAGGACCTTCTCTACGGAGATACGAAGACGCTGGATAACTCGCGTCTGCGGGCCGTCAAGCGGGCGCTGTCGCCTGTGCAGCTGACGAGCGACCTCAAGTACTACCTCTCGGATAAAAGCCGGCCCGCGTGGGCGACGGTCTTTGACGAACTCGAGGGAGATGTTCTGATCATGGGTGGATACAGGGGCAGCATCCTGCGCAGCACAGAGACGGGCAGGCGCGTGTGGACACCGCCGATGAAGGCCGGTCTGAATATCGGGAAGACAGACCTGTGCTTGGGCCCGCGCGACGAGGACGAGGTGAACGCGGCGGCAGAGATCTACCCGCACGGGGTTCTGTCGCACGTCGGCCCGGTTGACGTATGTAAGCGACTGATGAACAAGCTCAACAACGGGAAGACGACAGTGCACAACTTTGGCTACGACTGGCGGCTGTCGTGCTCGCTGAACGCAGAGAAGCTGCACACGCATCTGAAGAACATAAACCGCGCCAACGGGAACACCGGCGTGCTCATAATCGCACACTCGATGGGCGGGCTGGTGGCGCACAGCGCCATGCAGAAGGACCCGTCTCTCGTCAACGGCCTCGTCTATGTCGGCGTGCCGTCTGAGTGTCCGAACGTGCTGGGCCCGATAAGGTTCGGCGACTCTGTGATGCTGTCGAGCCGGATCCTGACCGCAGAGGTCAACTTCATGATGAGGTCGAGCTTCACGTTTCTGCCGCTAGGCGGGAAGATTTTCTTCGACAAGACCACGGGCGAGGACCGCGACCTGGACTTTTTTGATCCAGACGTGTGGGTGAAGTACGACCTGTCTCCGCTGGTGTCCAAAGCGCGGAAAGCTGCCAGCGAGCGGTCCTCCTCCTCGGAGGGGGTGTCCAGCACAGCTCTGTCGCCTGTGACCTCGCGTAGCGCGACTCCGCTGATACCGCTGTCTCCTCTGTCGCCGCTGTCGCCGCTGTCGCCGCTGGTGGACCTCACCGAGGTATTCAGACACCCGCGCGACCCCAACGTGGACCCGGAGTCGAGGCTTCCCTACCGCACGTCGTTCCAGGAGTCATACGACTACCTCTCGCACACGCTCGCAAAGACAAAGACTTTCTTGCAGAGTCTGCAGTACGACGAGGCAAGCGCGCAGGCGTACCCGGCTATGGCGATAGTGTACGGGAACCAGATCGCTTCTGTGCGGGAGTCGCGAGTAGACGGCGAGAAGGGCCTGGAGAGCGGGAAGTGGTCTGACTTCGGCTACGGGCCTGGCGACGGCGTGGTGTACATGAAGTGGCTCATGCCCGAGAAAGTCGGGTTCCCCGTCGAGGGCAAGTTTGCGTCTGAGTGCGGCCACGTCAGTCTCATGACCGACATGGAGGTGATGGGGAAGGCGCTGCTGTCTGTTGTCAGCTCGCCTAAACGGCGCAAGAGGATCAGGCACGATAAAGCGACGCGGGAGCGTCACATACGGGACAGAGACCTACTAGAGAAGAGAAACAAGCACTTCTGGTTTAGATAGCTTTCACTGTGTATTAGGGAAGGAGAAGAGAAAAAAAGATATGCAATTTATCGTCCTGTGTCGCCGTCGTCTTCGTCCAGATCAAAATAGTTTATTTTTATCCACAGGCTGCAAGAGTGGCACTGCGCTATAACCTCGTAGCTCCCCGGCTCGCTGGTGTCGACTCGTTTCGTGCCGCTTTCCGCGAGATCCTGTTCCTTGATGCAGAAGCCGTCAACAGCGCGACACCTCGGGCAGTCCTTGACCCAGTGGAACCATACCTGCTGCTCTCCACTGGGCCCGTGCGTGATGGGGGCCTGCTCTATCATGCAGAAGTCGTCGAGATCGTACACGTCGAGCCCGCCGGCGGCACGGCCGCCCCCTGCGCCGAACCGCGTGCGCATCTCTCTGTCGTATGCTCCGCGCAGCTCGGGACTCGACAGCACGCGGTACGCCTCCTGGACCTCGTCTATGCTCACGCTCGCCGCGCTGCCGGGCTGTTTATCCGGGTGGTTTGCCAGCAGCATATACCTGTATGCCTCTTTGATCACGGCAATATCCGCATCTTCAGATATTCGCAGTATGCTATAGTACGTTCTATTTCCACTCATTATTGTTTATAAGGGTATCCTCTAAGAGCCATTATCTACTACTACCCATATATATATTTCACTCATATAGTTCCATTCTGCAATTTTTTCCTGGAAGCCCAGGAGCAAAGGAGCACGAGAGAAAAAAAATTTACCCATAAACAGAGCTAATATGTGAAACAAGATTTGGGGTTTCCCAAACTCTGAGCCGGAGATGGCCTTGGGCGTGGGGCCTCGCCCTATGTCTACACCGGCGATCTCCGCATTTACCACAAACAGGAGTGTGTCAAACGCACGTTCTTGGAAAACTACAGCTGCACCACACGACCTACAAGCTACGATCATGCAGAACGTAAAACAAAACGTGCTACGGTGGCCGTGTCCGTCGGTTTGAGTAATTTCATGTCCGGGGGTGTTTTTTTTTTCTCTCGCACTGTGTAAAATTTCATCTCTGCTTTTTCTTATGTATCACGTGAGCAGATGAGTAATCTGTTATGTAATCAGGGGCTGTGGAGATGACGTAAAATATTACATAATACATTTCACAGATTTTTAAACATTTTTCTCGCAGCAGAGATGTGGTTCCCACGCGCGCGCAGCGATGGAGCACACTCGGAGAGCGAAGGGCGCGAAAGCCGGCGCTACTGATTTGAGAGCTTTCTCTCACACGGCGGAGGCGGGTGCTGTTGTGGGCAGCTTTTTCAACGGGCTCAACATTCCGGCAGAGACGAGGTTCCAGCTGTACAGGAACACGAAGGGCGGCGCTCACGGTGGCTCTGTCATTGTGCACGGGGACAACGAGAGACTCGAGTACCACGGGACGACTCTGGAGGACGATTTCAACGAGTACGCGGTGGCGGTGTTTGACCCGCAGAGCAAGTCTGTAGAGCTCGTGGAGGTGCCGATGGCCATCTTCTCGGTGACAGCCAAGAACAAGCGCCGACTCGCTGGGCCGGGCGTCAGACAGGCCGGTGTGCGCAATAACATACAGCGGAACGAGCTGGGAGAGGCTTTTGGTACTAAAAAGGCGAAGAAGGCCATAGCCGACCAGGAGAGGAATAAAGTAGACACCACGAAGCTGGAGGGAGACACCATTGACATCGTCCACAGCATCAAGACGACAACGAGCGAGCTGCCGTCGAGGGAGCAGCTGACGAAGAAGGTGGACGATGACAGACCGGTGCCAGAGTACAACCTGGACGCCACGAAGGCTGAGGACATCTACCCGGTGGAGAACATCATACCAAAGAAGATCTGGACGTATCTGCGCACGGATGCCATCACTGCTGAGAAAGATCACGCAAAACAGCTGGAGATGTTCCCCGGTGGGGGCGAGTCGCACTTCATATCCACAAGACTCACGAAACTGGTGAACGCCGGGTCCGCCAGTAAGAGAGCGCTGGAGCAGTTGTACTACCTGTCCATCCTGCTCACCGTCTACAGGAACAAGAGGAAAATTTCCAACAAGCGGTCTCTCGCTGAGCACCTGGGCGAGCCGTCGGAGATGGTCATAGATAACATCATGAGCACGTTCACCGTTTCGAGGGCGGGCGCGTTTGGAAAGTCGAAGGACCGCAGTTTCACAATCAACCCGCAGGATGAGGATAAGCTGCTGTGCTACATACTGGCACTGGTTCTGCATATAGAGAAATTTACCCTGGAGATCCCGCCAATGGCGCAGGAGCTGTCGCTGAAGCCGTCACGTCTCGTTGAGCTGCTGAAGACTCTGGGATGTGTTGTGAAGAACGCAAGCAAAGCGGAGATCGCCGCCTACGAGATTCCAAAGGCCATGGCCAGCTCTTACAAGATGGCGTCTCTGAAGGCGCCGCTGAAGCTGCCTGACATGGCGAGAAGAGTGAGGAGAAACGGCAGGTAATCGAAATCTATAGGGTTCAAAATTAGTAGTGTAAACTCTCTAAGCGCGGGACTCTAAGAGATGCGGCCAACATCAATCGACACCTCGCAACACGACGCACGAGCACTTGTCGACGGGGAGCCGCCATGAGTGATGATAGGGAGGAGTATGTGGGGTTTTGTCTGGTGTGAGATCTGCGACTGACGTAGTATAGCGAGGACTTTCGCAGGGTGCTGGAGGGTCTAGCTGAGTGCGAGAAAGATATAGACACCATTGAGAAGGAGATAGGTGAGTTACCGTTCTGCGGGCTTTGACTCCAATTTGGCTGACAGGTCTAGAGATTGAGAGATACAAACGGACCGGTGATGCTTACAGCAAAAGACGGGGGCTGATCAGACAGATCCCCAAGTTCTGGTACATGGTTCTCTCGGAGCACGACGACTTTTCGGACTACGTGCGGACCGATGACCTCAAGTTTCTCGAGTACGTGAGAGAGATCTACGTGGAGCGCATGGTGAGAGAGTCCAAGGCGGACACGGGGACGGTGTCGCCGAGCGATTTCGCTATAACCATCGAGTTCGAGTCTCCAAACGGCGAGGTTGCGAGCCAGACCATCACGAAGTACTTTAGGTCGGTTGTGGACGCTGAGACTGGCATCGACAAGCTGGAGTCGTCCAAGGTCGATGTGATCTGGCCCAGTGAGTACGACAGTATTAATCCGGGAAAGATAGCGGACCTGTCGAGCAAAGAGGGGAAGAAGAACTATCGAACTGGTATGAGGAGTTTCTTTTCTTGGTTCAAGTGGACGGGCAAAAAGCCAGGGAAGGAGTTCCGGCAGGGTGAGGAGCTTGCCAGGTGTATAGCAGACGATATTTTCCCCTACGCAGTCAAGTTCTATTTGCCCAGTGTGTTGGGGTCGCTCGACGCGGACTCTTCAAGCGAGGAGCTCGACCTAAGCGGGGACGACGACGACAACGACAACGACAACGACGAATGAATGAACGTGCATTATTCTATGAAAGGAAAATAAATATACACTGTCAGTTTCCCGCTATTTCGAGATCGTCCTCATCGTCTAGGCGTGCATCTTGATCTTCAGCACCCGGCGTAGATGGCTCATCTATAAACCTAGAGTCATCCTCGTCATCGTCAGACACTATGTATGCGCTGTGGAACTCGCCCTGCTGTCTGTTGAGGATCCGCTTCGTCAAATCTGTGAGCGTACGCGACAGGTTCTTCACGCCCTGGGAGGTATGCGCAACCACGGTTACGAATAGAGAGCCTGCGAACGCGTTCATCTCATTCACGAAACCGCCTTCAAATACTTCAAAGTTTCCGTCGTCGCCCAGTCGTATCTGGCCGTACTTCGCGCTGTAGTATTTGAACAAGATGAAACCTGCAAAGAGGATCGCAAGCAGACTCACTGCAATGACCACGAATAAGCCTACCCCGTGTAGTCCCCTGTGTGTTCTGACAAACGAGTCCTCCCGCCCTGGGCAAGGGCGCGCCTCCACTTTGTCCATCTCATTCCCGCCCTCGCAGGTCGAGATGGGAATTCGCCTGTACCCAGTAGGAACCCAGTACTCAACCGGGTGGTCATCACTGGAGCAGACTGCAGAGTGGTCGGGCGGAGAATAGCCAGGGACGAGCTTGCATATCCCGCTCTCGTCTCTATAGTAGTTGAAGTCACACTCAAAGTCCTGTCTCGTGCATGCACAGTTTCTGATCACCTTGTGTGGCTGAGTGATCTTAGCACCAATGTAACAGAGCTTTCCGGGAAGCTTGCGGTAATATTGTGTCTCGTGCCCGAATAGGCAGTTATCTGCTTGGAACGGGTGTTTAGGTGTCCAGAGCTCAAAGTCATCCACATCTGGGTGTCTCAGGTCTAGAGAGCACTTACGCTCCAGCAGCTGCGTGAAGTCAATTTGGAAAATCCTTGTCTTATCCCCTCTGGCGAGAGGCACCCTGGTGAACAGAATAAACTTTCTGGAGTTATCGCTGGGTACAGTTGAGATATCCTCAACGGTGACTTTTTCATTTGTGAACTTGAACTCTTTGAACGTATCACCTTCATCAACAGAGTAGTACAACACGTTTGAGTTATCCTTGCCATTTACAAGAACGATGATAGATCCCTGGTCGCCATACTCCCACATGTAGACGCCTTTCTTGACTTCTTTCCAGGTGTTGCCACCGTCTTTCGTTAGGAACGTGGACCCGTCGTAGTAGTTCTCCAACTTTTCTCCAACATTGCCAACGCCAACCATCATCCCCACGGCCGACTGCGACGAGAGCGTATCTCTGATGTCAGCCCTTTCCGTGTATCCATGCAGGTTCAGTGAACACTTCTCCAAAGACTGGCCAGTGCATGAGTACGGTTTACCATTGCTGTCTATCACGGGCGGTTGGACGTACTCCCACTGAGCACCGTCGTTGTGCGTTATCATAGACTTGAGCTGTTTTCTGGTGCCAGCTTTCGCCTTCATCGGATTGCTGACGGTGTTGACCACAATGACGCCCTCCAGCCCGGACATCTGCTCGAAGTCAACGTAGCCTGCAGCGTCTCGGTTGACATAGTCCAGAGAGAGCACGTAAGAAGTTCCGTTCGAGTTTGACTTCAGAATTGACCCATACTCGGTCCCCTGTCTCGGGTTAGTTGTCACATGCAGGAAAATCGAGTTTGTCGACCCGGACAGAGTGGTATAGGCCTGCTGCTTATCGACATAGAAGTTCGATGGAAAAAATGCATCAGCCCAATCGATTCCATCTACGGATACATGGGCCCTCAGCTCTCCGTTAGACTCTGCCGTTGCAGCAACCAGATAGCTAGACACTTGAACAAAACCGACAGTGTTCTTCAGAGCCACCGACTTGGTCTTGAACAAGTCGTCGGACCACATCAACGACGACTGGTACTCGTTTGACGCAGTCGCCGGCCTGTCACACAGTATCAGCGTGGGCGACGTGTCCTCCAGTAGATGCCCCGCAAACTGACAGGAGTTGACATTCTCCTGGATGGGCGCCCACCTTTTCCCATACGACTGTGAAAAATACGCCACGGTCCGACAGGTTTTCGCATACTGCGAGTCGCACCCCTCCTGCCCGACATATATGAGCCACGAAGGTCTGGTGGGATGGAAATACAGCGGCTTCACTCCAGGAACAGCCATGGACGGTGTCCGGAATGACTTCCAGTTGTAGCCCCTGTCGAGGGAGTAGATGATCTTCTGGTTAGCCGCGATCAAGTAGACGTGGTCGGTGTTGAACTTGTTGAGGTATATTGCTAGAATGTCATCTTTGAGCGCCTCTGGTTTCCATGTCTTCCCCTGGTCGTGAGTGACAAAGGCCTCGTTCCTGTTGGTTAGTGCAATCAGAGTTTCATCCTTGGTCGGGTTTTTCTTGTCTCTTTCCAGGTATATGTATTCCATGACCTTCCCTTTGAAAGTGAACACAGTGGACTTCACCTTCCCATCGTTCAGACCGTCCTTACCATTTTCGGGGTCCCCTTCTTCTTCGTCTGGGTTTCCAGAGTCATCGGCTTCCGCCGTGTTCGCATTCATGTCAGTGACAACAGAAACCTCAGAGTCACCGTCCGGGCATTTTCTGTTCACGTTCAGTGCGAGAGATAGGCCGCCGTTTGCACTCGTGCATGTCGTTCCTGAGATAAGCTGGTACCCGCTTGGCACATCATACGAGAGCTCACCCTGTTTGCAGAGCTGCTTCTTCAGCTTTTCCTCTATTCCAGCATCAAGAGGCATGCATTTGCCACTCTCTGAGCGAGAGTGCCCTTCGGAGCACTCAAAATCTGCTTCCGTGCAAGGGCAGTTTTCCACCTCCCGCGTAGGCTCTTCAAAGAGGTGGCTCACAGAACAGCTCTCTGCAACTTTCCTCCTGCGGTATTTCAGCTTGTGTCCCAGAGCACACACCTCGTTACCTTTGCTGTCCTTCAAGTTCCAGTTCTCAAACTGTGTCACCTGACATTTCACGGAGTAGACACCTTCAAAGGAAACTGAGGTGGCAACGTGCTTCTTCTCTGTACTGCCAACAACCAGAAACTTCAGAGAGGTCGCATCAGGTGTGGTCGTGAGAATTTCCGGCTTGACCGGCTGCTTCAGCGGTGCTGATTCCCAGGTCGACCCAAAATCAAGAGAGTACTTTATCTTCGAAGCGGATCCCGTTTGCCTTACAGCAACGATGACAGCGCCGGAGTCTCCAAACTCGTACAGATATGGGCCATCCAAGACTTTTCTCCACGTGAAGCCGCCATTGAGAGAAAGATACGTGTCGCTGTTCTCCAGGTCCGGCAGCTTCCCCCCTGCGCCTCCCACTCCCATCAGCAGGCCGGGCACCGGCGAAGAATAGCTCTTTCCTTGGTCCAGCTCAGACCTTTTGGAAAAGAAATGGAATTTGAGTATGTTCCCTGACTCGTCCTTCACATCCTCCCATGTGTTCCCGTTATTCACACTTATCTTAGTCCTCATCTCACCGTTTTCCTCAACCTGTGCCATCACGACACCTTCCAGGTTTCCGATAGCCTCGTATGCGAGGTGGCCATCTTTGCTCCGTGTGATGCTCGCCAGCTTTCTCGAGAACGCCAGGGAGCCAGAGGACACACCCTTGCCCGAAACGAGCAAATCGGTCTTCCCATCCGCGCCCTTCACCGCCACATTTACAGTGTCGCCAATGGACTTCAGAATCTCAATCTGAGAAAACGCGGAAGCACCACCAGCCAGCGACGGGATGCGGATCTTTGTGAATTTAGAACCATCATAAGACACAAACACAAACTTCTCCTGATCCCACAGGAAGTGCTCGCCCACCGACAGAATGAAGTCGTCAGTAGCGCTGACAATTTCAGGGCCGGTGATGAGACCGCCGTCTGTTGCGATGTACGCGGTTTTCCCAGATTTCAGCGACGTCTGTGCGAGAATCGACTTGTTGTCGCCGTTGATAACAGCGCAAACCACCGAGTCCTCAAACTTCTCTTTTATATTCTTACCACCCGCTGCAAACACACACGATCTCGCAACCTTCAGTTCCTCGATCGTGTCCAGGTTGTCCGTCGTCACGTAGAACTGGCGCTCGCACATGTCATCGCCGGCTTTCCCGTCGACACACTCTCCGAACAGTAGCAAATACCCCGGCTTGTGAGCGTGAAATACCAGCGGATACTGCTCTCCTGAAAGCGACCGCGGCAGCGAGCTGTCAGGTGCAGCCAGGTCAGGAGTGACGAATTTCTCCCACGAGCGACCACTGTCAGTTGTCCTATAGTGAACTCTCGAGTTCCCCACTATGATATAGGCATATTTTAACTCAAACGGGTGCTGGATAATGTGTGACGCTTTTTGTCCAACTTCCAGAACTCTGTCCCAGCTCGCTCCTTCGTCGACCGACACATGCACGGCGCCAGTGCCGGATTCGTGGTATAGGACATTCTGTGAAACGGTCAGTAAAAGGGGGGAGCCTGAACAAACATTTAAAGAAGGGTACTCACAGCACTATCTTCGAAGAAGATCAGATTCTCAGGAGGATTATCAAACTCTCTGGTGCTGGCACCAGGTGTGAAGGAGGAACAGAGCGGCAGCAGCAGCAGCCACAGAAGGGACAGCAGGACCCTGTCAGTAGAGACCCGCTTGATCCTCATCCTCTATCGATTCCTTACTCTTTCACAAGTTGAAGAAATTTGCCGACACCAGAAGAACAAAAGAGAATTCAACCGCACCTGTACTGAAAGAGTAGTACAGACATGGAAAAACAAACGGACAACGTTTTATCTCCGAGAGTCGAGGTGCTGGCGCTGGGGTTATCGTTTTAGCCAGAGACGTCTCCAGTGGTCTTCTTCTGCTCTCCGTGCTCATCTCCCACTTATGCTGGGGCGAAGACAGTACAGTAAAGCATAATAAACTGTATATGTGTGTGACATAATATCAAACACTATATCCCGATATGACGGTCTACCCCAAGACCGAAAACTCCAGGCGCCGAGACCTCGCAGTCTGGCGATCGGCAGCGGCTGACATTCGAGGCAAACACCGTTAGGTCGAGCCAGCAACTCCCAACACCTGCACCAGAGAAGATTCTTCGGGACACTCACCATTCCCCGTGCCCCTCCCCCCGCGCGCACGGCAGCACCGCGCCATTGTTGCAGCCTTGTCTCTGCCGCAGAGAGCGCCCATCTTGGTTAGAGCACACCTCCGAGAATGGAGACCTCTGAAAGGCGCCGTACGGATACATCCATCCGCAGCGAGAGCGTGCTCACATAAGGGTGTACAGTATGGACAACGAGAAGGCACCCGTGCCTGCTGCCGCTAAGTTTGACTGTCTTTTTCCGGGATGTGGGAAGTCCTTCAGCCGGAGGGATTACCTCTTCAGACATGAGGGGAACCGTAAGTGGTGAACGCGGTAGCTCATCTGGCCCGCTGCGAAGGTTACGTTTAGCCGTTCACGGCTCTTGGGCTCAGTTGACGCTCTTCGATCTACGTGGGACTAACAGCATTCAGATAAACTCGTTAAGCCCTTTATTTGCCTCCAGTGCCAGAGAGGCTTTGCACGGAAGGATTTACTAGAGAAGTGAGTAGTAGTACTACGTGACAGGCTGAATACATTTGGTATTCCCAAGAGCTCTGTGAGTTTGCACAATACTAACGGTTGGCTCCTATGCCTAACAGACACTACAGATCACAGGCCCACCAGCGGAGGCGGGGATCAATACGACACCAGCTGAACGACCCCACCTCGGCAGACCGCGAGCAGTTCAGCATCTCTCAGGAACACAACCCTGAGCTGACACGGCCTGGAATTGACATATCCTCCGTGCCCGTTGTCGGCTCTGGGACGGCGATGCCGTCTGTGCAGATGCTGGTTACTCGGCAGAATGAGGACCTACCTCAGCAACAAACTGGCGCGACACATCTGCACCACCACAACCACCACACTCACTTACAGCATCCTGATGACCAGCACCAGCAAGTATCCCTCGGTGGGAATAACGCAACACTCCCGCGACCACCACTTAATGGCCGGCATGTCCTCCCAGACATAGGGAGACGCGATGGCCCAATGCTGCTTACTCGCCTGCAGGGGACGCCTCTCCAGGGAATGCCCCACACGCAGAATAACAGCATGGCGCCCATTCCGTCGTTGGAGGAAGTGCCTCACAGTGTTGCCAACGCCATCGACCAGGAGCAGGACCTCGACCGCATGTTTTCCAGTATATCGAACGGGCTGGTGGACAACTACGGGTGGCTGTTCGGGGACTCCTCGATGAACCCGAGAGGAGCAGACGAGGACTCGGAGCGCGGGATGTTTGTGGATTCGACTTCACCAACGTCGTCACGCATGTCGGATATGAGTAGCTCGAGGCTGAGCAGTAACAACTTCACCGCAGACGTCCCCACTGAGGCGACCAAGATGAGGGTGCTGAGTGTGCTGAACCTCCCCGGCCTGGGAGATGTGCTGGGGGTGGAGAGGCTGACGGTGTATCTGGAAATGTACTGGGAGCACTTTAACCCGGACTACCCGATCATCCACTATCCGACTTTTAGTCCTAATGAGCTCGACACATACCTGCTGATAACGATGTTAACGATAGGAATGACGTACACGAACGTGAATTATGAATATGAATCTGCTATAAGAATACAAAAAGTACTGCGAGGCCTACTGTTGAACGAAATCGGGGAGAACGTGAGAGTTTCTCTCTCGCTGCTCCAGTCTCTGCTACTAGTCAACTATTTCTGCAAGTACTTGGGCGACAAGGGACAGCACGACAGCTCTCAGCTGTTTCACGGGACCAGCATCACTCTGCTGAGGTTTTCTGGGTATCTGAACGAGCTGACCGAGCCCCCTCTGAAACCGGTATTGGAGAATCCCGATATTAGAGACCAGTGGCTCAGGTGGGTGGACTTTGAGAGCTGCAAAAGAACAGCGTTCTTTGGATACATATGCGACACGCAGTATGCTAACCTTTTTGGCGACAACCAGCTTTTGTCTAATTTCGAGATACAGCTGGAGGTGCCATACTCTGACGCGCTGTGGAATGCAGACTCACCGGAGAAGTTTCAGAAAGAGTACGACAGACAGCCGCGCGACTTGAAGTCGAGGAGCAGACTAAACCCAGACCACCGCAAATCAAGACTGGCGGACGTGCTCAACTCTTCTTCTATTCGCGGAATTCCAATGCCCAACGTGAAGAGTGAGGGGAAGTGGCCCAGCTTCCTATGGTCGCTCAGGCGACTGCTGCAGCCATATAAGGAACACCATAAAGAGTATCCGATGAACTGCTTCTCTCAGTTCAGCAGGTATATCCTGCTGCACGGCTTGTTATCCATATGCTGGGATATGCGGAAGAGAGGGCTGCTGGACCTCGGAATCGTCTCTAAGAAAAAGCTGCTTGAGCTGTCGGCGAGGATCGAACAGGCGTTTTTCAACTGGAGAGAGTATTTTGATTCACAGATCGCCAAAACAAACCAGGTAACTCTCCATGGCATCTCTGTGGTTAAGGAATTCCACGGGAGCATTCTAAACGACTACGGCGCGTCTCCGCTGTTCTGGGCCAACCTAACCATTTTTGAGGTGGCGCTCCTCACCCTCTACTCAGACTCGGTATCGATCCTGAGGCTGGCAGACGAGGCGAAAGATGCGTGGTTCGCGCTGGACGATTCGAACTCCCCTGGAAGGGTAAGATTCAAAGCCGTGGAGCAGAGCCGAGTTCGTCTGAATTTGCAAAACTGGACCCGGTCGAAGGATGGTAAGTTTTCCATAGTGGAGGCGTGCCAGTTCTTGAGAATCGTGATGAGCAACAGGTTTATCATAGGCACTATCGCACATGTACCGTGGTGCGTTAACCTCGCGTGCCTAACTATTTGGTGCTTTGAAAGCACCAGAGAATCATTTGCAGCAGATGGCGTTGTTGCCAGCTCTTCCGGAAACGGGCTAATAAACATGGTGGACGGGACCATCATAGAGTCCGCTGTCAGAAACGACACCAATGAGTACTTCGCGATGGTGCTCGACGAGACTCAGGATTTGACTCCGCCTGAGGATTCTCCCGCGGGAGGAGCGTCGGTTCAAGGGAGTAAGACGGACTTTTTCAGAAGACAACAGTGTATGATAGGTGTAATTGGGTACTGTATTATTTTGCTACGTCAGTCCAATTGTGCCAATGTGAAATCAATGGTTGAAGGGCTTGAAAAAATGTTTAACGGGTATACGCGTAAATAAGGAAATGGTATACGCCAGCAGCATTACTGCATTATGGTTTTTTGCCCGGGCATTCTAAGTCTCTGTAGTACCAGTAGCCGACATAAGGTCCAAAGTCCGAGTACCGCTTGGTGAATCCCCAGCCCGAGATTTTCTCCATCTCTTCGTCGGAGAGCGCGATGTCTTTCCCGCGGAGGTTCTCGTCGATCCGTGAGGGAGTGACAGATTTGGGAATCACCGACGTGCCTCTGCCTATAGCCCAGGCAACGAGTAATTGCGCTGGAGTGACGCTCAGCTTCTTCGACAGGTCAACCACGTCGCTGTGCTCTAGAATCTTGGGCTCGCCATTCAGCTCATAAGAGGAGTTCTGGTTCCCGAAAGCTGAGTACGCGGTAACATGGATACCTTTGTCCTTGTGAAACTGCAGGAACTCGTCCTGCTTTAGATACGGATGCATTTCCATTTGGTGAACCTGGGGGACTATCTCACAGCTCGCCAACAGTGTGTCCAGCTCGGACTTACAGAAGTTCGACACTCCTATCGCCTTAGCCTTTCCCGTATTCAGTAGTGCTTCCATTGCGGTCCAAGTTTCTGTGAAAGGGATATCCGTGGGCACGGACTTCCCCTCCGACTCGAAGAGAGCTCTGTCGTTTGCGCACGGATAGTGCATGAGGTAGAGGTCCACGTACTCCAGTCCCAGCTTTTGCAGGCTCCTATCTAGGGCAGTTTCCACATCCTTTGGGTCATGCATAGAGTTCCACAGTTTGGTGGTGACAAAGATATCTTCTCTTTTAGCGCCGCTCTTGGCTATTCCCTCTCCGACCTCATGCTCGTTACCGTATATGTCCGCCGTGTCTACGTGCACGTAGCCGTTCTTCAGAGCGTGCTCCACTGCTCGCGACACTTCGTTTGGTTTCGACTGCCATGTCCCCAGTCCAAACAGAGGCATACTAGTGCCATTGTTCAACAGCACGGAAGGCTCCTTGTCTGCTACCATTTCTTTCTCCTGGCAGTCGGCGAAAACCAAGGAAGACAGCACGGAGGGGGATTTAAGGACTCCCCAAGCCCGCCGCTTACTAACACAACGCCGATGCCTCCTCCACCCGCTCTCTCGTGCGCTTAGCCGCTTATCTTTTTCCTTCTTGTGATGCTGTGGGTGTCGGATACTTCGCGTTACCCACCTGCCCGCCCACCTTTCTCCACCAAAGTTCGGAATCGCTATCGAGAAGTGAGGCTCAAAACGGGGTTTGGCAAGACGATCCGCGAGCCACGCCCCGAGTTCGCACGCTCATCAGATCTGGAGGTGCAAGGTGCTCGCATTTTTTCCTGGCTTGGGCTCGGATTGTTCTCCTGTGTGCTGCTAGAGCTGTGGCCCGAAGAGGACTGCGAAATGAACTGGGCCGAGTACCTCTCTGAGGAGGCAAAGGTTAGGGAGGTGAGCACTTTATGCAATTGCCTTTTTTATATGAGAAAGCTAACTGTGGACCACATTAGCCCTCTGCCGTGAAGAAGCTACATCCATATATGTCCAAACCTGGGATCGTTTCTCTCGGTGGTGGGCTGCCTCACGAGGACATGTTCCCCTGTCTTCATATCGAGTATGAGTACCCGACAACTCAATCGGGGTTCGCCGAAACGGACAGGGTATCACTGGGCTCGGACGCAGGCTCCTCACTGTACGAAGCTCTGCAGTATGGACCGGCAGTGGGCTCATCGTACCTGAGCCGTTGGGTCAGGGAGCACGTTGACGAAGTCCATCGCCCCCCTTACGGTGAATGGTCGTCTGTCATCACTGCGGGCTCTACGCAGTCGCTGGATGCGGTCCTGAGAATGCTCTGTGATCCGGGAGATACAGTCCTGCTTGAGGAGCAGACGTATCCGACTGCAAAAGAGACTTGCCTCCCAATGAAGCTCAATGTGTGGAGTGCTCAGATAGATGACGGCGGAATCGTTGTGGACAAGCTCGACAGCTTGCTCTCGGAGTGGCCGAAATCTCCGCGCAAGCCCAAGGCCATATATACCATGCCTACTGGACAGAACCCAACTGGTAGCACTATGTCTTTGGAGAGAAGACACGAGTTCTACAGAGTGTGCCAGAAACATGACCTGATCATCATCGAAGACGATCCCTACTACTTCCTTCAGTTCGGAAGCTCTAAGAGGGCCGACACGGCAGAGCCGTTGAAGAAGGCTGACTTTCTGAGCAAGATGGTCCCCAGTCTCCTGAACATCGACACCGATGGGCGTGTCATCAGGCTCGACTCGTTCTCTAAAGTTATGATACCAGGATCGAGGACGTCCTGGGTCACCGCTAACAACGTGTTCGTGGACAAGATTGTGAGGCACAACGAGGTCAACATCCAGTCAGCGTCTGGGATTTCGCAGCTGCTGCTATACTCTATTGTTACACGGTGGGGAGAAGAAGGTTTTTACCAGTGGCTCGAGCACGTCCGGAACTCGTACCACTCAAGAAGAGACGCGCTGATCTCGTCGTTCGAGAACCACCTGCCGAAGGATCTCTGCTCGTGGAACAGTCCGGTGAGTGGGATGTTTCTGTGGGTATTTGTTGATATCGCTAAGTTTCCGAAACCCAGCGGTGTCGACGAGTCTGAGTGGGCAAAGCAGTTCGAGGATATCGCTTTTAATCGCGCTATAGAGAACAACGTCCTCCTTGCTAAAGGCGGCTGGTTTGTCATCGCTCCATCCGAAAAGGAGAATCAGGCCGGTTTCCGTGCGACCTACGCTTCCGCTTCCGTGGACGAAATGGACCTCGCCACCCAGAGGCTGGCAAAAACGCTGTTGGACCTGAAAGCAGAGCTCTCTGGGAGCGTCGATAAGTAGAGAAGATAAAATAAACAATAACCACGGCCCCATCAAGTATCGACCACTGCTACAAGGCATTATAATTAAATTGATTAATATCCTCCATTAAAAAATATCAGAAGAAAGAGACACATAAATAAGATTAAAAGAAACAAATATCAAGCTAGTCTCGCCTTCTCGGCCGAGTAAACTATCTCCACTTCTTCAACGCTATCCTCAGCTTCAATGGACTCAACCTTCGCTAGAGCCACACCGTCATCGGTGTAAACGTGGTCGACCTTATCGCCAATAGGGGTAGCGACTTTGGGGAATATGTAGTGTAGCGCAATCAGCGAGCTAAATGAGACTCCTATGCCCCACGGATACGACAGCTTGAAAATCCAGAGCCAAAAGCCCCAGTCCTTATTGTTCGCATCACCGACAAGGCCTGGAATCAGAAAGGCCGTAGCGAGAGCCCACGCAATAGCCGATCTCCAGTCAAAACCGTGAAAGAACCAGTAGACCGATGAGCGGTCAGAAATGTAGAGGTCCTGCAGCAGGATCTTTCTCTTGTACATGACAAAGTACTTTGCAATGACAATACCTGTCAGCGGCGAGCAGAAGCAGCCCCACCCACTACCGAGGACGACGACGGCCTTCGCAGATGACTGCAGCTTCCACGGCCAGACGAGAAGACCCACTGCGGCAACCACGTAGCTGGCCCTGCGCATGTTTAGGTACTTGGGAAACAGGCCCGCCATGTCCATACCAGTAGAGACTGAGTTCAGCAGTAAGTTGATTGCAAGCTGCTGTCCGACAAATGCCAGTCCGCCAAAGAAAACACCCGCGCGGGCTGAGCCTGAGTTATTCTCATGGACCTGAATTGCCGACAAGAAGTTCAGCGGGTTCCATATCTTCTCGTTGAAGATGTCGTTACCCGCAGACGTAACTAGACACCCCATCAGCGATGAGAACACCACTGCACAGGGCGCCCCTATGAACTGGGCGGCGACAGGCCCGTTTTTGGTTGTCGAGTAACGGGTCCAGTCAGACTGCCCGAGGATACCAGTACCTGTGGTTCCAACAACAGAGAAGATGCCCTGAATGCAAGCCCAGGCCAGTGCTCCACTTGAGTTCAGTGAGGTTGCCGACTGCGACATCATAACTCCCGCGCTCCCGTTGGTCTTCACGGCCCATCCGAGGATTCCGAAAAACGCCCCGAAAACAAGAACGAACGTCACTCTGAAGAAGTACTGAAGTTTTTCAGGACGGATGTAGATACAGGGCACCATCAAAATCATGTAAATGACTAAGCCCACAAAGTCTCTCGAGGTTATATCGTTAGCGTCGTGGAAAGTATCCCAGTTGAGAAATGATGGCGACATAGCTCCGAGGCACACTCTGACAGCCTGCCCTCCATAATACGCCTGAACTCCAAACCAAACAGTACCAGTGACAATACGCACAAAAACAGGGAAGTAGAAACCCCTCACGCCCCACGTCATTCTGGAGATAACTGTGAAACCAACGTGGTGGTGGGATCCGATCCAGCCCATCACAACCGCCATGCAGCCGTAGATAATCCCCGCTGCCACTGTACACCCCATGGTCTGGCACACTGACAGCCCAAAACCGACAAGCGTCGACCCGGTAGTCCACCCCGAGATCGACACTCCTTCGACGATCCAGTACGAGGCATACCCGAGCGGGGTCCACGTTCTTCTATCCGGGGGGATCGGGATCAGATCTCTGTTCGTCAGCTGATTATTCTCGTAAAAGGCATCTTCGTCTTTTGGAACCTCAAGTTTCTTCTTGAGCAGCTCCCAGGACACCATGGCACCCTTTTACTCTTACTTCTGTCAAAGATAGACGCTTCTTCCGAGAGTGTCTATGCTGAATATGCCGCTGAAACAACCTCAGGTGAAACAACAAACTATGCGCGCCAGAGTCTTGCCCCGAAACTTAGATTAGAGATCCTCAAACACTATCTCGCGGTGTGAAACAATAGTGCCAGCTACCCAACACTCATCACACAGGCGCAGTGCGCCTATTTATATCCCGGGTAGTTCAGTTCGTATCAAAGAAATATACATGAGAGTAACTTGTTTCCTTCATGCACCTTCCCCCGTGAATGTCCTCTCCTGGTTACGCTAATTTCCACGGATCTGCCTATTGCGAAGCCCAGAGATAAGCATTCAGCACTGTCTGATTTACTCTTTTCTATGCGTCTATCTCATTTTTCCTGGAGGGTGTGCACGCTCCAAGAGGAACGTCATGGTGGGCATGGTGGAGAAGCGACGGTGGAGAGAAAAGTGGGCGGTGAGCGCCGGACAGCATCGCAGGAGTCAAGGAGTCGCAGAGCTTATCAGGGGTGGCGGCTCTCGCTGCGAAGTGGCAGTGCAGAGCGGATGCGCCTATTCTGCTGGCTGTGCGTTTTCTTTCTTCGGGAGTGGTGTTCTTGACGGTCTACGAGGTGGCTTGTTTCACGAAATTGTTTTTGACCATACGTACTTCCTAGTAGGTGGCATTGAGTCTCATCGAGAGATAATCTATAGCTCTGATCTTCTCATACCGCTTCGGGTTCTCTTCAGAGTACGTCCCAGGTAGACAGTCGATGATCACGTCCTTGTCAGCGCCGACGAAAAACGGAATCGAGTACCTCGTCCTAGAGATCCCGGTGGCAGAGTCCACAGGCGGGGCACGGACCCGGTGGAGGGTCGACTTCAGCATGTCGTTTGACCATCTCATGAGGAAGTCGCCCGTGTTCACTACGATCGACCCCTTGATGTAAGGTGCCGCAACGAAAGAGCCCTTGTTGTATGGCTCCTCAACCTCCAGTCCGCCGCAGTCGTCCTGTAGCAGCATCGTCAGCGTGCCAAAGTCGGTGTGTGCTGCGATTCTCTCGGCCTCGCCCGTCTTCAGGCTCTTCTCGCTTGTCGGCGGATAGTGGAGCAGCCTCAGCTGGTTATCAGAGTCCGAGTGGTAGCTAATGAAGAACTCCTCGCTGAGACCGAGCCCAAGCGCAATGGCCCTCAGAAAGTTCTTCGACGTTTTGTCACTCAGATGGAAATACTCAGTGCAGTATTCCTGAAACCCTGAAATCGCTTCACGGTCGGGCCAGATATTACAGTAGTATCCACTCTCGTTCCCAAGATCAAACGACTCCTTAACGTCAGGGTGCTTTCTCAGCCGCTCGATCTGATCCTTGTCGAAAACCATCTGCACCACTTTTTCCTTGCCAATGGCAGACCACCCCCGGTGGTGCGCCCCTTCAGGCGGATGCTCGCACTTTGTTTTCTCCTCGTAGGGTAGGTCAAAGAATTTCTCACTCCACGCAAACATTTTGTCAATCTTCTCCTGCGAGATCCCGTGGTTAATCACGTACATGAACCCAACCTCCCTCATCGCTCTCACCATCGCATCGCCGGTCTTCTGCTTCTCCGCCTCATTTCCAGTCAGGAAGGGCGAAAAGTCCACAACAGGGACCGAGAACTGCTCCTCGTAATCAACTGCAGTCGGCGCCATATCTTATGCCAGTTTGCTGAACGTTAAAGTTATAATATTGCCTGGAGGTTCAGGCACTGAGCACGGGAGCTATGATGCAGAGCGCAGGATGATATGGATATTGTGAGCATTAATAAAGAGCGCAGCTGAAACATGAACTGATTTCAGAAAAGCATCTAGGGGGCGCGAGAGAAGAGCAGGCAGAAGTGAGAAAATCGATCGCTAGTGGAGGGTGCGCGGCCCGTGTGTGACTTCTAGCTTATCCCTCGAATGCGGTATCCCGCTCGCCCACCGTCGGTGCTCGCTATCTTATCGATCAATGTGGTGGTGACCTCGATCAAGGGATATCTGGCGGTCTCCACCAAGCCCACTGTGCTCTCCACTGGTCGGTGTTTCCGTTAGTGTCCACTCTTCCGCGCTCAAGATAAGCCCCCTTATCGGAGTTCGGAGGCCGCATCGGCCGATGAGTAAAATAAAACGGTTGTTATTTCGCGGTGGGCGGTGGAGAAGATGGTGCAGAGGCGATTAGCGGAGCAGCTATCCTGCCCTTCTGGCTTCTTGAATGTCTCAATTTAAATAGGAAAAGAAGAAGAAATAGAATAGAGAGTATTGCAAGCATGGCGGGAGAAACGAGTTTGTTGGTTGGAGTTGACGTGGGAGGCACGAACACAGATTCTGTGCTACTGGACCCGTCGCAGTTCAAAGATCCAGTGACAAGGGGCGTGCTCGCGTGGAATAAGTCGACTACGACGGCTGATGTGTCTGACGGAATCGAGGCTGCGATTGAGAGCCTGTTCGCCCAGGCGCCGGCAGTGGACAGGTCCCAGGTTGCTGCGGTAACCATTGGAACCACCCACTTCATCAACGCTGTTGTGGAACAGGATAGAGCCAGACTGGAGAAAGTTGCTGTTCTCAGATTATGTGGGCCGTACTCACAGAACACTGGGCCGTTTTCTGATTTCCCGAAAGGACTCCAGTCCATCCTGAACGGGTACATTGGCTTTCTCGACGGGGGCTACTACGTTGACGGGAACGCTGTTGGGGAGGTGAGCGAGGCTGAGGTGCTCGAGCACTGCTCTAGGATTGGGGACTTGGGCATTGAGGCTGTTGTTGTCACTGGGATATTCTCTCCCATAAAGCCAGACCATGAGCAGAGGGCTGCTGAGATAATCAGAAAAGCGCTGCCGCGGTGCGACGTGGTGATTTCCAGTGAGATATCCGGTATCGGATACCTCGAAAGAGAGAACGCCTCTATACTGAATGCGGCTATTCTGAAGTTTGCCAGGAAGATCATCAGGTCCTTTGTTGGCGCTGTGAAGAACCTGGGCCTCAGCTGTCCGGTTTTGCTTACGCAGAACGATGGAACTGTTCTTCCAGCCAGAGAAGCTGTCAGAACTCCTATTAGAACGTTCTCCTCGGGTGCGACCAACTCCATGCGAGGAGCGGCTTTCCTCTGCTCTGGGGATGAGACCTTGAGGGGGAAGTCGATTATGGTGGTTGATGTAGGGGGCACCACCACAGATGTGGGGTTGCTGCTTCCGTCTGGGTTCCCGCGGCAGTCCTCGTCTTATTCGGTTGTGGGGGGAGTGAGAATGAACTTTTCTATGCCTCATGTTGAGAGCATTGGCCTGGGAGGGGGATCCATTGTGAGGACCAGTGGCGATGAGCTGACTGTCGGACCTGACTCTGTGGGTAGTGATATTGTCAAGAGAGGAATGCTCTTTGGAGGAGGGACGGCGACAGCATCGGATTTCGCCGTGTGCCAGAATCTCAGCGCAGGACAAAGCGGAAAAAGCGCATACAGCTTTGGTGATCCGAGTCTGGTGAAAGATAGGTTTCCCGCGTGGGAACAAGAGAAGTACGCACTTGAAGTGACAGATAAAATAGAAAGAGTGGTTGATCGCATGAGAACGTCCCCTGAACCGTTGCCCGTTCTTGTGGTGGGAGGCGGCTCGTTTATTGTACCGGATACTATTGAAGGCGCCTCAAAGGTATTGCGCCCCAAATTTTTCAACGTTGCAAATGCGATCGGAGCAGCAATCGGGAAGATCTCATCGAGTGTCAGTCTTATTAAGACGTTGCCACCCGGCGGAGAATCCAAAGAGGAGGTTACCGATAACTGTAAAGAGGATGCCAGCAAGGCAGCTTTCCTGCGCGGGGCACTGGCTGATAGCATCACTGTTGTCGAGCTCTCCTGTGATCCAATTCCCTACATCGCAAACACGTTTCAGTTTGCTGTGAAAGTTGTTGGGGACGTTGATTACTCGCATGTGAAGACTGCATTCAGCTGGGATGAGGCGGAGGGGGCCGAGATTGACAGTGAAGGGGCGAGCGGTGCCGTTGTCAAAGACTCGACGTTCGGACAAGATGAAATCACCGAAACGGAAACGCTGGTTGACTATGACGCTTACAAACCGTACATCAGCCCTGAGAGGGAGTGGCTGCTGAGTGAAACTGACTTGGACTTCATATGCATAGGCGTTTACATCCTAGGATGTGGTGGCGGTGGCAATCCCTATGCATCGTACCTGCAGACCAGAAACTTGCTGAGAAAGGGAGACACAATTAGAGTCGTTGACATTGATGATGTGGGGAAGTACGTGACGGGAGAAGGTTCTATCATTTCTGTCGGGTTCGCTGGATCTCCTACTGTTGCAGCGGAGCAGCTGAAAGGAGACGAGCTGCTAACGGCGTTCGAGTTCATGGCGAGGTATACCAATAAAAAGCCAGAAATGGTGTTTGCACTGGAGATCGGAGGAGGAAATGGTTTCACCGGTCTTGAGACGGGTGCGTCTTCGCAGCTGAACCTTCCCGTCGTCGATTGTGACCTGATGGGAAGAGCATATCCGACTCACTGGCAAACGATCCCAGTGGCATTCACTGAGGGAGAGGCATTTTATCCTCCCACCGTACTGTCTAACGGCAACGGGAACACAATCATCTTCGCGCAGTCCAAGACCGATGTGCTTCTCGAGAAGGTTATGAGAGCGTCACTGAGTGAGCTAGGTGCCCATGTTGGTGTGGTAAATCCTCCTATGAAGGCTGCTGACATGGATCTCAAAACAATCCATAGGTCTCTGTCACTGGCTTGGCGAATTGGAAGGTCGGTTGCCGTAGCGAGACAGAGATCGGAGATTAACCTCCTCCCGGAACGAATTCTGGAGTCGCTGGGACCAAACTCGGGAAAGAACCTTTTTGCTGGGAAAATCGTAGGTGTTGAGAGAAAACTCATGAAAGGACACGTCTACGGGAATGTTATCATTGAAGAGCAGGGAACGTCTCGGAGGATGACCATCCCATTCAAGAATGAAAACATTTACTGTAGCATTCAGGAGGGCGATGCGGAGCCTGAAGTTGTGTGCTCGGTGCCAGATCTGATCTCTGTCATTGATGCGGACACCGGTGAAGCTGTCGGCACACCTGACTATAAGTATGGTCTGCTCGTTTTCGTTCTAGGTTTTGCCCCAAGTAATAAGTGGACCGACACAGAGAAGGCGCTTGCCATCGGCGGACCAAAGGCTTTCGACTTCGAGGAAATACAATACAAACCGGTTGGTGTGTACAGCAGACCTGTGTCTGTTATTGGGGAGTATTTCAGTGAATAGGCTGCTGTTTTATATTTCTTTCTAGACACAATTCAACCCCAAAGTTCGCTCCATGATATGTTCCTACGCACGGCGTTGGAGAAACCTTCATGGTATCTGATCCATATTCTATCGCTGTCTCCCTTTTTCGGTTTCTTATTTGGCGACAGCGCAGACCTGTTCACGCCATCGTACTGGCTCTTGAAGAAGTCAACACTGGAGGTTATTCCTCGCTTGGCTGAAACATTTTTATCCCCTCTCGTTCGGCCTGACGGTGCTGTGTCTCTTTTAGACATTCTCAATCTCTCCAGCTCCTGAATGACAAAGGGAAACACGATGTTTCTTTTCCCCGTAAACTGTTTCCTGGCGTTGTCGTCAAAAAACACAAGTGAATCAATTTGTGGTACCAGGGTGAGTATCGTATTGAAGCTCTCATCCTTTCTCTCCTCTATCCGAAACCCAAAATCTTTGCATACGTTAGCTGCTACGCTGATCTTTGCCGACTCGCTGTCGCTGATTGTGTACACGGTCTTAGCCCTATTGCTTGTTTTCAAGACTGGCGTGGCGATCAGATTCAGGTACGGTAGCAGCTGTGTTCCAAGGTCGGCTTTCTTCAAATTCATGGACGTTTCAACATTCACAACCCCGTTGAAAAACCGCTTCATGATCTCAGTATTGGTTCTTCTCATTTCAAAATACTCTGACGCACCGCCACTCTTGGCTGTAACGACGTCTCTGTTGTTGACATCACTGAACTCCCAGAAAAACTTGAGAGGCACTATTCCGCAGTAGTTGCTCATTTCCCCAAATTGCTGTTCGTATATAGAAGTATTGGCGGCATCGTAAAACCACAGCCACTCACTTATCTGGGAGGGCTTCCTGAAAAGATCATCCTGAAACTGCACGTTGTGTAGATTGTTGAAGCACCCATTAATGATCGTGTCGACGCTTGAGCTAGCCGAAATGATACTCTGCAAAGCGGAAAACTGTGCAGATTTATGTATGAAGGGGTTTCTCTTGTAAATCTGCTTGACAATTATAAACCATCCTAGCTGGCTGTCTTTTTTCCTCATCTCAGTCTCAGAAGTGTTTGATTCGTCGAAAGACACTGCACCGTTGAATTGAATAAAATTCAAGCAGGACCTGATATCGCAATTGGTGAGGTCCACAATTGTCTGAAGGGTCTTTTCGCTGAACTTCAGTTGCTGCTTCAGGCTTACTTCCCTCAGTCTGTCCTTCACAGAGCGCTCGGTTGGCTTTCTGAACGACACAATTTCACAGTGAGGTCTCAATTTTTCAATTGAGTGAGCATATAAGTCATTGCAGACAGCAATGATTGGTCTCATCAGTAGTTTCGAGCCCTTCTTTTCCTTGTTGTTCTTTGACACCCTTCCATCCTCTCTCAAGAGGACCCTCGCGGTGGCTCTTTGGTCGCTGTATATTATGTCGTTTAAGTTCTTCACGAGCCCAAACTCAGAACTTCCGTCAATCTCGTCGGCAATAAGGCATACTGGCTTCCCACTAAAGCTTCTAGTAGTCAGGCAATTTTCAACCTTATCTTTTATCTCCTGTCCGGCTCTCTGATCACTTGAGTTTATTTCCATAACCTCGTATCCTGCTTGTTTGGCGACAACGTGTGCGACTGTAGTTTTGCCTATACCCGGAGGCCCGTGAATCAGCAGTATTCTCTTGTGTGGTCTCTCAAACGGGTCGCTGGGGGTATGTTCTCCATCGCGAGTGCCTGTAACTCCCGAAGCTACGCTTCTACCAAAGGCAGCCCTAGACCACTGTCTCATCCACTGAAGAACAAATCGATTTGTGCTCTCATTACCCACAAGCTCGAGGAAATGACTCGGCCTCCATTTCTCAGCCCAGAGCTGTGAGTCCATATGTTTTCCTGGCTTCTGCCTCCTCTCGGCGGGCCGCTCACGCGTTAATTCCGTCTCGAGCTTGTTATAAAGACTGTCAATGTTCACACCAAACCCCCCCTCTTTCGAAACTTCGCGTACACAATGAGAGGCACCGGTGGCTTTCGGCTTCAGCGTTATAGACCTACCATCAGGGGTTCTCAGGTTTTTCACCCCGGTGTCGTGGCTATCCTTAGCTACCGTCTCGTAGTCAATCCCGATCGGGGTGTTCGCGGCGGCAGGAGCAACTTTCAAGCTGGACGACAGCATGGACCCGCTGAAGCTGAGGTCGAAGTTACTCAATGGAGCCTCCGCGTCGTTAACTGCTTCAGAATCGGCATAACCAGCAGCCCTCTCACTTACGCTGTCCGACACTTCCTCACGACCCTCTTGCGACTGCGTCTGGACAGCTAGAGAGGACTTATGGAACTGGAACGACGCGAACTCAGGTATTTTTTCGCTGATTTGGGTCTCCCCCACCTCCGTTGGTATCTCGGCTCCATTTTGCACCTCTGTCATGGCCGAATACCACGCTTAATATACGCGTCTCTGGCGCCGCGACTATTGTTGTCCTCCTCGCGAAGCTTAGCTGAGTGTCTCTGCACGACCTTTTTATCTGAGCAACTTGAGGCCAGCGATATAAATGATAACGGGTCCAACAGGAGACAAGAAAATCAATCAAAAAAATGGCGGAACAGATTTCTGTAAGTGTCTCTGCAATATCACTTGTTGTCCCGCAGCGGGTCAATTTTTTTGACTTTGAATCGATTACTAACTAAGCTGGTTGTTGACAGGGCACATTGCTGTATGTTGTCCATTGCAAATTTGGTCTCTCACAAGATCAGATTGCTTTCCCCGAGAAGAAGGTTGTCTAACTATTATATGCAGTGATACGTACCCTCAGGTGGTGGCTCCGCCTGCTGCGAATGTGACAGGCTACCCTGGTCACCTCACGGATGAAGAGAAAGAGAGGCTCGAGACCTTCAGAGCCGAGCTGAAGGCGCTGGGCTATAGCGACAGGCTCGATGACCCGACCTTGGTACGTTTACGTTTCGGCTTTGTACGCTCTGGGTGAAACGAGCCTAAAGGGGGCTTTGGAGCGAGAAACTAACTGTCTAGCTGCGGTTCCTGCGAGCCCGTAAATTTGATGTCGACAAGGCAAAGGAGATGTTTGAGAACTGCGAGAAGTGGAGAAAAGACTTCGGTGTAGACACTATACTGGATGATTTTCACTACGATGAGAAGCCGTTGGTTGCCAGGTATTACCCCCAGTACTATCACAAGACCGACAAAGACGGTAGACCAGTGTATGTGGAAGAACTGGGAAGTGTCAACATCACAGAAATGTACAGAATCACCACGCAGGAGAGAATGTTGAAGAACCTTGTGTGGGAGTACGAGTCGTTTGTCAAGTTCAGGTTACCTGCGTGTTCTAGGAAAGCTGGACATCTCATTGAGACCTCGTGCACCATTCTGGACTTAAAGGGCATCAGTATTTCATCTGCTTACAATGTCCTGTCCTACGTGAGAGAAGCATCGTACATTGGCCAGAACTATTACCCTGAGAGAATGGGTAAGTTCTACCTCATCAACTCACCATTTGGTTTCTCATCCGCGTTCAAGTTGTTCAAGCCCTTCCTGGACCCTGTCACGGTTTCCAAGATATTCATTCTCGGCTCTTCGTACAAAGGCGAACTGCTCAAGCAGATCCCGCCTGGGAACCTGCCCACTAAGTTTGGCGGCTCCTCGGAGGTCAGTGAGGAAGATGGAGGATTGTTACTGAGCGACATAGGTCCTTGGAGAGACCCCAAGTATATCGGCCCTGAAGGCGAAGCACCCCGAGCATTTTCGTTGAAATAGAGAGAGTGCTACCGCTCAAAAGCTGGCTGCTTTTAATTTTATTTCTCCGTTTTATACTCTAATTGCGTGGGTGCTGTTCATCTGATCTTTTTGTACTTGTAATTTCATCCTCACTCTGGTATGCGCTTTGTCGGTGCGCGTAGAAGTCCGCGACCGTGGACGCGTCCGTAATATGTCTGTCACAGACGCGTTATCAGCCGGGCGTTTTTTGAAGGAACGAGACATTCCGCTAGAGTGAAAGGGGCATACGCGAGGGAGTGAGACTGTAAATAAGGCAGAGCGAGTTGTTTAAGTATCTATAGTGAGATTTCTGTCTGTCATATACCTTATGGCCAACTCACTACAGCGGATTGACTCGGTTCTCCCAGGAATAGCTCTAGAGAAACAAACATGGATTTAATCAGATCGTATATGGACTCTAATAAAGACCTCTATGCGGAGACACTAGAGTGGTCGTATGACCTTAATGGTGATGACTGGATGAACAGTCTAATAGAGATTACTCCGAATGGTGAGCTTATAGCAAACAGATCTGTCATCATCACGAACCACCTCCAGTCTTGCTTCCTGAGAATTCTGTCAAACTCTCCGGTATACCCCTATGTGATACAGGTTATCACTTATGAAAATGAGAGGAAGGTTCACCTGAAACCATCGTCACAGGTGGAATTCACGAGGCTTTTATCTGTGCTGATGATCTGGCAGAATTTGAAGCCTGCCGGCTTCACCAAGAAATGGATAGCTACGAAATCCATCGTGGAAGACGATAAGCTGGACGGAAATGAACTGCTGGTGTGCAGGTTTAAAGTGTACGGGCCGCTTCCCACTAAGAACAGACACGTTAAACTGGCCAAGGGGCCGAGCGTTCCTCTTTATAATAGTGCGGCCGGAAGCGGGAGCGCTCAAGAGGGCTGGTTCTACGCCATGGGACATCTGAAGTCCAACGGTATGCTTGACCTTCTCTCGGAAAGTGATGGCTCGCTGCTGTACTCGATTAACATAGCAAGACTCTACAGTTCAGAAATAAGGCAGGTTGATCACTCTATTTTCCAGTCTTCAAACGTGCTCTTTGTGGGGATAATCAATGAGCTGAGACAGTTAAACATAATCAAGAGCGTCGATCTATCGAGTTCTCAGATAAACTCAGAACCTTTCATACTGAACTCGAAGGAAAATCTCTCGAAGTTTGGCATGCATAATCGGATACTCCTGGAGTTTCCTCTTCACATTGATTTGGAGGACTGGTTTGTAACTCTGAACTCGTTTGCAAAAAGAGAATACAACGGTATAACGACATCATGCTTTCAGCAGAGGCTACGCGTGTCCAAGAAAGTTACACTCGATATAGTGGAGGCGAAACTAGACACGCCTCTTTATAATGCTGTTGCCAATAACAACGTGACCGCGGCAGGCGCGGCAATGGGAAGTAATGGACATGCAAACGGCAACGGCAGTAGCGGAGCGTCACATGCAGGGGCCACGGCGGGCAACAGTAGCTTCAATTCAGGCGGCAGTGGCGCAGCGGGGGCGGTACCCAAACTGTACGCCGAGCTCATTCTGTGGAACGCGCCGTGGTGCAGAACTGCGATTGTTGAAAGTAACCAGAATCCTTTCTGGAAGGAGGTTTTCACGGTAGACTTACCTTGCTCTTCGCAATATTTTCATATTCTCATCAAGAAATGCAGTTTCAAAAACAAGGAGTACTCCCATGGTGATTTAGTGCTTGGCACTGTGTACATCACACCAGACATGTTGACTGATGGGAAGTCAGGCGAAATAAACAAACTGACTATTTACGACTCTTCCTCAAACTCTTCGGAGATAGGGACGTTATATCTTACTCTTCACCAGGAGGAGTCCCACATGCTACATCCCAAATACTACAAAATCTTCGAGAGGATGATAGTCAATATGAAGTACAAAGAACTGATTGATTTCTTCAATCCGCTGACTACGTCAAATGACAAGCTGGAGGAGACTTCGATGATGTTGCTGGACATTTTCCAAACTCTCAATAAGGAAAGCGAGTGGTTTAGTACTCTGATGGAGTATGAACTGACTCCGATTGACTCTATGACTAGGAATAACCGCATAAATGGGAACACCCCAAAGACCAAGAATGCATTCACCACTTTATTCAGAGGAAACAGCATTCTCTCCAAGTCGCTAGAAAAGTTCGGGTTAAGGGTGGGTCAGGAATACTTGGAGAAAGTCATTGGAGAGTTTGTAACGAAAGTTTCACTTGAGAAGCTGGACTGTGAGATTGATCCCAGAAACATAGACTCGAAGGACGACGAACATGTGAAACGGATCATCGCCGAAAATATGAAGAATCTAACGGCGTACGCCGAATATCTGTGGTTGAGAATCTTCAAGACCAGCAACGACCTACCGGCGCCTATAAAAGATGAGTGGCAGAAGCTCAGGTTGAATGTTGAGAAGTCAGTGGAGCCCATGGACTCTGAGACGCCCCTGAATGCCTTGACAGCCTTTGTGTTTTTGAGGTTCCTATGTCCGGCAATACTGAATCCAAAGCTATTTTACCTCACCAAAGATCACCAGAAAGGAACAATTCAGAGGACACTGACTCTTGTGGCTAAGATCCTGTTGGCATTAGCTAATCGATCTAATTTTGTGGAGCATAAGGAACCGTACCTTGTTCCCATGAATGGTTTTATTGAGGAGCACGGGGGAGAGGTACTCGACTACTTTGACAGAATAACCGATAGGAAGCTGGACTTCAACGAAAAAGTACTGGAGCTTAGCGACTCTGTCACACGACCATCACTCAGCATTCCGAAGGATATTCTGGAGGAGCTTCCAACAAACCCGTATCTGATCGACAAATACCTCAGAATCGTCCAGTTGATCAAAATTCTGCACTCCCACAATACCGGCTCGAAGGGATGGGACATTGATGACTCCAAGCACAATCATAGAAACCAGACTGTGAACGGCAGTTCGTTCAAGATCGGCTCTCTGGAATTTGAAAAGAAAGAGTTCCTGGGCTTTGAGGACAATGATTTCGGGTCTGAGGATTTCCTAAAAGCGTTACTGAAATCCTCTTCCTCGAACGAGATGGTGGACGACAATATCACGAGTTTTATCAAACAGACAATAACGTTAAAGGACCTTCAGGACCAAGGAACATCTATAGTTAAAAAGACCAAGAAGCTCGAACAGCTGCTCACCAGGCCAGAGACGCCTTCGGTTTTCAACTACGAATCTTGGGCGAGCTTCAGGGACAATATCATAAACAGAGCAGTTTTAGTACAGAGTACCGGGTGCGTCATGTACACCAACAGCAAGAGTTACTCCAGTGATATCATACCCCTGAGCGAGGCACTGTCCAGTCTAGAATCAAACCATGGAAGGATGCACAAGCGTGGAGAGAACAGCGGTGTCAAGAAAAGCCCCAGCATCTACACTATTAAGTACGCGGAGTCAAGAAACCCGCTGAGGAAGCTTTTCGGAAAAAAGAGGTAAGACTTCTCTGTAATATATTTTTTATTTCGTGATACCACGAAAATACCCTTTACGTTTTTTTTGAGACTTGAGACTTGAGGAGCAAAAAACAGCATCTTTTTTTTTTTTGCTTCTTATTTTACTTCTTGTTATTGGATGCACATGCTTTTTTTAAAATAAATAAATAAATAGTGACTCTTTGAGTTCCTAGAAGACAAAAGCGTCAATTAGGTGAACATTGGCTACAACAGCTGAGATATATTTTCATTTTTTCTTTTTTCGAATGTTGAATATTTTGAATTACAATGACATTTTATTTGAACTTCACATTTTATTAGACAATGGTAACTATACAAGACACTTCTCGCCACTTTCGCACATGCTTTGAAGTATTCTCACTTAAAAGTTCTGGGCAGCGAGCGAGGACGTGAGACTCTGAATATCGTCATTCAGCGGTCTGTTCCTACCATAACGAGATGAATTGTCAAGTCTAGCACCAAAGCTGGAGTCCAACACGTGGCCCCTTTTAGGATCGTACTCGTTCGAGTTCGCATCGGTATTCTCTTCCCCATCCGCGTACGCCTGTGCTGCGGGGAGACTGGGCCACAACGCGTAAGGCAAAGAAGGCGGAAGCCCTCCAGCATGGCCCCCCCGTGTTGTCGTCGAGCCACCTGTGAAAGACACAAGACTCTGAGTGTCAAAGTCTGTCCCCGTGGAGGAGTAAGCGCCACTCTGGTAATTGGTGGAGGTCAAACTGTTCAACCGCTGGTACGAATCAGGGGCCTTGGCCCTACGAGAGAGCTGGACAGAACATACGCGCTGCTTTTCAAGCGTCCCCTCCACCAGACATCCCTTTTCCCTGAAGTGGTATAGTAAATGATTCCATAAGACATTTTTAGACAGTGCTCTTGGATTGCCTAACACGACTAGTCCGAATTTCGCTCTAGTGAGCGCGACATTCAGGCGTCTTGGGTCACTGAGGAACCCGATCACCTGCTGGTCGTTCGATCTGACACAGGACAAGATGATGAAATCCTTCTCACGCCCCTGGAAAGAGTCAACGGAAGCCACCTCGACATCTTTATACATCTCTTTATCTCGGTACGTTCCGCTGAGCTGCATGTACTGCACGACGTATGCCCTCTGACCCTCATAAGGCGTGATCACGCCAATCTGCGAGGGTTTAACTCCTCTTTCAAACAGATGTGAGATGGTCCTTTCGCAAGCTATAGCCTCGATTCGATTCACAAACGACGTACCACTTCCGGATATCTCTTCGCGTCCAAAGTTCGCCCAGAACATCATGGGCGTGTCAGTGATAGGCCACGGAATAGACCCCCCTTTAAGGGTCCTCTCTTGCGCCGTTACACCATTTTGTAAAGAGCCCTCGTAAAACATGTTACTTGAAAACTCACTGAGACACGGATGCATACGGTACTGAACCTCAAGACGGATCGGCACATGTCCCAGCAAAACTAGTCTCTCAAACATCGACTGCCTCAAGCCGGCATCGCTGGCCCTCTTATTCAGGATGACCGGCCCCAGCTGCTGGTGGTCACCCACAAGGATAACCTGCTTCGAACCCTGCACTATTGGAATCAGACATTCTGGCTCCGACGCTTGTGTGCTCTCATCGATCAGCACAGTTCTGAAGTTCATAGACTGCAGTCTCTTATCACCGGCACCCACACACGTGCAGCACACGATGTCGCAGTTCTTCAGCACTTGGTGTTCCTTTTTCCGCAGCCCCTGGTAGTATTTTGCGGAGTCCTCGGCAGACAGCTCTCCCAGCTCGTCTTTCAGCTTCTGCAGCTTCTTCAGCTCTCCTCTCACGGATTTCGCCACAATTGAGTGCAGAGCCAGGTGTGAAACTGACGACTCAACATCCTCTCTGCTTTTAGCCGTGAGTCTGACCACCTTCAGACCCAGCAAGTCCAGTTTCTGAGCGAGATGGTCCACCGCAACGTTGGAGGGCGCGCACACCAGGATCTTATCCGAGTGCAACCGTGACAGGTGGTAAACTATCGTGGCAGATGTCACAGTCTTACCGGTTCCCGGCGGTCCCTGAATCAGCGACAACGGTCTGTTCAGCACTTTTCTAGCAGCGTTCGCCTGTGACAGGTTCAGCTCCGTCATGTTCGGGATCGACAATTTCGCTGGCAGCTTATCGTCAAATTCAACCGGTGGCACATCGTGCCCGAGTAGTTTGTGGTATATGTACTCGCTTGCAGACTGCTGGTCAACCGCAAACCTCTTCATCGCCATCTGCATTCTGTCGTACGATATTCCCTTCCACACAAACTCCGCTGTGAAGCCTGTAGTCACGTTTGTCGGCGGCTCCTCTTTGCTTGGCGTCAGTTCCAGCGTGAAGTCCTCTCTGTGTGCACTAGGCAGGCGAACTATAAAGCCAGTGCCCTCCCACTCTCTGCCGTCCGGTCTCTGATACCTCAGGATCATCTCATCTCCGGTGGCCGCCTTACGCTCGCTCGTATCGACTGTGGACAGACTGAACGATGCCAGATGGCGCATGTTCAGCGTGAGCGCCCACTTCACAGAAATGTGTTTCAGCGCCTGCGACTCCTTCAACTGCTTGTCGTGGTCAGCCTCCAGCTTCACCAGGGGTCCGAACGACCTCTGGTACTGGTACGCGTCAGCGTACCTCAGAAGTATAGGCAGCACCTCGTCCTCCTCCTCGGGATTTTCGGTGTCCTCTATAGTGGCGTTTTTATCGAGGCGCCACTTCCGCTCCAGCTTGGAGATCTGCGCGGTGGTAATCACGTTTGTGTTCATTACGTCCATCTCTGACGGCTCCTCCACCATCCACGTGACGATCTGCCTGTCTTCAATCAGCGAGTGCCAGTCTGCCGTGTTCCAGTTTGGGTTCTTCTGCTGTGCGCATGGAATTCGGCACAGCAGAACCAGAATCGCCTCCGCGGTTGCGGTGACAAACCCTAGGAGAAACGCGTTGGTGCTCCCGCAGTTATAGCACTCCAGCGGAGTGTCGCCGTAGTCTGACTCCTCGTGTAGCGCTATGTGGCTGTGCTTGGAGAAGACCATGTGCATCACTATGTGCGAGCCAGAGCCGCTCGTCTTCAAGTTGCAGAACCATTTGTCACACGCCACACACTTGACAACAGACGACGGCGCGTGGATTCCGCAGTAAGAGCACGCGTGTTCTGGCAGGTTCTCTTTCTGCAGCTGTCCGCCGCTCGGGTCTTCTTCGCCGTCAGAGAGGTACCGCTGTTTGTCGCTGTTGCTGTCGTCGTCGTCGTCGTCGTCGTCGTCAAGTGACTGCGCCACATATATAGTTTCGTTCATGTCGACGGAGGCAGGCAAGCCAGGCACCGGCGCTCTCTCTTTCCCGTCATTCGCCGACTGCAGCGAAAACAGCAAGTTCTGTGTCATGCTTCTATCTCTCCGGTCCGCGATGTCCGATTTTTCCCAGGAAGAGGTGGGTCGTGGTGAGCGCGCAGCAAACTAGTCTATCCTTTAATATTTGCCGCGAGCAGTACGAGAACACACGCAACACCACAGAAACAGTGGGGCACAGTCTGTCTGATAACTTGACCAGAGTACCTTCGGCTTGGCCCTTGTCAGCTCGCTCGCCTCCATCAAGAAACGTCCTCCCACCGTGAAAAATAATGATTTGCACATCACACTACGTTTCAGCGACATCATCCAAATTACATCGATAAATATACGAACAAGGGGCTCTCTATGTCTTCACGATCTTGGAAGAGCCGGCACCCTGCGAGCCCGCGGTGGACTCTCTTCTTAGCTCTCCTGTTCTGCGTTTCAGCAGCTGGTTCACCGAGCAGATTGTGAGGGGGTCATTTTCCTCCTCCTCGAACTCGTCTTCAAAGCTCTTGTAGGACTTATTGTCCGCGTTGAAGTCGCCGTCTTCGTACTCGTTCAGCAGCTCTGCGCTTGTTCTGTCTCCCTCCCTGCCGCTCAGTCTGTAGTCGCGCAGCACCTCCTGTATATTCTGTACGAGGTTATCCTCGTCGGCCTCGTCGTCGAGCTCCTCGTCTATCAGCGCTGTCATCATCACGTCTGATATCGCACCAGCGCTGCCAGACCCGACGCTCAAGCTTCCCGCGCTTGCGCTGTCGACAGAGTTCACGCCTTGGAGCGGCGGCGACGAGCCACTGCCCTGCTGGACAGAGCTGCCCGACACCACAGACGGGGACGGCGACTGCATGTGCGCCGCTCCTTCGCACTTCTCCATGTTTAAGATGTCAGCAAACGAGTAGAAACTGATGCTGTCTCTGTCGCGCAGCGGTGTCTGCGTGCTGTGGGACGACGCCAGCGATAGCGCCGCGTCGTGCTGCTGCAGCTGCTGCTTCAGGTTCGGCGAGCTCGTTCCCTTCCTGCTCTGCTGCTGCGCCCGCGCGTGCTGCGGCGGCAGCACCGGCGCCGGTAGCACAGCATTATTCTCGACGCCCGGGTCGAGCGTGCCCAGCGTGCGCCTTCTCGACCCGCTCTTGCGCGAAGGCGACGAGATGTTCTCGAGCCGCTGCCCGAGGATCTGCGACGGTCTGCGTGACGGCGCCGGCGGCACCATAGCCGTGTGTGGAATGCTCATGCCAAGCTGTGTGGCTCCGTAGGAGTGCGCGTGGTAGATGTGCGGGGGCTGCGGATGACCGCCGCTTCCAGCACTGCCGTTGTCTATCACCGACGTTAGCTGCGAGTACAGTCGCGGCGCCGTCTTGCTCTCCTTCATCGATATCACAGCCACATCGTTCAAGTCGCGCGACTCGTCCGAGAACAGCTCGGCCGTCGCGTCCAGCACCGGCGCGGTGTAGTCCTCTATCGGGTAGTGCGATGGGTACCCTGCGAACACCGACGACTGCGACCGCTGCAGAATGTGCGCGCCGTGCTGCATTTTTGGCGACGACAGCAGTGGCTGTCCCGCCTGCTGTCCCACCGTTATCGTGCTCGATGGACTGAGCGGCGGCCCTGCGCCGCTCTGCGCCATCGCGTAAGGGTCCGAGTGCATTACGCTACGCTCAAAGATCAGAGACGACGACGCCGACGACGGCGAGTTAACCATTCTCGTCATGCTCTGATTGCCGAACGATTCATTAGTCGATCTCCTCTTTCTTTCTGTGATCGCTATATTTTTTTGTCCTGTTGTATTTGTTGTTGTTGTTGTTGTTGTTGTTGTTGCTGCTGCAGTTGGAGCTGCTATTGCTGCTGTCTTACTGGCATTCGCGCCGTCCGCCTTCACGTCAGCCTGGCTGCCGTGGATAGTACTCGCGGACGACGTCGGCCCGTCTGTGATCTTTTCTCTCCTGGCAAAGTGGAACTTTGACAGTCTTCTGCGCAGCGACGACGTGGTTGGCGAGCTCGAGCCACCGGTCGGAGCCGCGTCCGCCTCGGACTGCTCTGACCTGGCAATTGATGACTGGGACCTGTTCGCATCATTGTGAGTGTTACCCATTGGTGCTTATCTACTCTGAAATAATATGTGGCTCCTCAGTAACACCTAATGCTGTGACATATAAAGAGATGATAGTTGTGTCTGTTCTAGATCTGATAACCAATACGTTAACTGTTTATCCAGTGACGTTAATTAGTTTAGATACCAGTAGGTGATAGCAGACACACACACATATATATAAATTAGGTGTCCCTGTGAGATAGTAAAGTATAATGCGTGTAAATATGCGCCAGATGTCACCACTATCTGCTGACTGACTGACTGACCTGGCTGACCCTCGCTGGCCTCCTTCCTGACTTATTGTCGAGCAGAGCAGGTCATTAATTTGGGAGAGACACCTGTTCTACTCGGATATGCCAGTGTTCCGCTCAGAGAGAGGCCCCTTATGTCTATTACACGTGACCTGCCAGTTGCATAGCTGCACAACTCTCAGAACCCAGCACGCAGCCCCCTTACAACAGGGATATCACCTGCTTCTCTCGTGAGCCGCTGCGGGTGCGGAGAAACTACAAAATACAGGATGTGTACCTGCCAAGTCGGATACAGCGCTGTTTGACGACTCAGAGCGCGGCAGAGGCCAGTAACCGGCCGTTCTCGCAGGGGGGTCACTGCGCCGCGTGCGGGCGTGAGATCCTGCAGCTGCCAGCGCGCTACGGCGCGCTGTAGCAGCCTGCTGCCGGCGTCGCTCGGGAAGGGCGCACGCACACGCCCCGGGCACCCATCATCCCTTTTGGCCACTGCGCCCTCAGGTCTGTTTCTGCTTAAAAAATATTATTAGCTCACCGCGCACAACCGCCGAACCCGCCTGTGCGTTTGAGACAAGTTCACGTCTCGGTGTATACTGGTATTTATCCCTCACTGGAACGGCCCCACTTCTGTACAGCAACAGCAACTATTCGCGTGGCGTCTCGCGGTCCCTCCGTCGCCGCCGGACCCTCTGGGCACCCTCGCTCGCAGGCACGCAGGCACGGACGGCAGTTTATCCGCTTTGGCTCACTCTCAGCGGCACTACCCGCCGCTGCTCCCGACAGGGCCCTCTTTCTGGGACATTCACACGACTGACGGAGAGCGAGTCCGGGTAATGTTTACCTTTTCCCACACTTTTGGCCAAACAGTGCGAGAATCTCGAACAGCGGAGGGAGCAAAGAGAATGCCACAGCACACGATCTGGAGAACGTCGCGAGAATGAACGATAAAGAGAACGCCGTGCTGGACAACAGTAAGCTGAATGTGGGTCTTGCGCAGAGGGGAACGTCGAGGGTGATCGACTCGCTGCACTCGACGATAGACGAGCTGCGCCAGGACCTGCACGACGTGAAGCTGGAGTCTGACAGCCACAAGAAGAAGTACGAGACTCTGAAGAAGCGGTCGGACAGGCTGATAGAACAGCTGGAGAACTCGCAGCACGAGCACGACATGGTGACGGCGATCCTGAAGCGGAAGGAGCGCAGAATCAGCGACCTCGAGACTGAGCTGACAGAGGCGCACGCCGGCCTGGACTCGACCCGCTTCGAGTCTGCGACGCTGAAAAGCAGGCTGGCAACGCTCGAGCGGAACGAGGCGTCCAAGAGCGTGGAGTTCGAGCGACTCAGGATCTCCTACGACTCGCTGGTGACGGCGCAGCGCGAGTACAAGAGCCACTACCAGGAGGAGATATCCACACTGAAGAAAAAACTGGGCGCGTTCATAGACGAGAGAGAAGCCACCCTCAGCGGAAACGCACAACTGTACAAAGATAACAACTCAGCGCTGGTGGAGAACTATAACAAAATGGTGTCGAGATCGCAGCGGCTGGAGATGCTGTACAGCCAGAAGAACAAGGCCGTCACGGAGGCGCTGAAGACACTCGCGCTCGCCGCAAAGACACACGGCGCGCAGACGAGGGTTGTGCTGAACGAGTGCGAGGGCGTGCTGAAGGCCGCTAACAGAGACCTTCCGCTGCTGCTGCAGGATGCCAGGATAGAACATGGAGCAGTGTCACCGCCGCCGGCGGTGGTGTCGATAGCACAGCTGCCGACGCCCTCGGAGTCGCCGGTGATACCGCACGAGACAGACGCGCAGAAGCCAAAGAGGAGCGCTGATGCAGAGAGACCAGCGAGTACCGGCAGACACGCGGACGAGGCGAGAGCAGGGCTCGACTTCCACGTCGTTGAGACCCCAAGAGCCGATATAACGCGAGTGCCACCTGGTGGGCCAGAGCAGACAGACGTACACGCACATGACGACCCAGAAGCGTCAGACGAGGAACAGGAGGATGACACGCTGAATGCAACCGCCTCCGCGAACAGCGTGTCAGAAGATACACACACAACCACCGAGGCGGACGACGGCGAAGCGAGGGCCCCGAAGAAAACGAGAAACAGAAGAAGGAAGAGAAATAATAAAAAATAACAGAAACCGGAGAAGTCACTCGCTCGCAGCGAGCCCGCTATACCCATAGTTTTTGTTTCCACTTTCTTTGCACTAGCGCCTCTACTCGTGCTTTCGCATAGGGAACAGAAAGCTACATCTCGCTATGTATACGTGATATTTACAGGTGTAATCTTTCTATAGATAAGACAGATCATTTAGACCCCTTCTTCTTCTTTTGGTATTCAGCAATCAGCTCCTTCTGTAACTGTGGAGACGCAGGCTGGTACTGCTTGAATTCCATCGAGAACTCCCCCTTGCCCTGCGTGAGCGCTCTCAGGGACGAGGCAAATCCAAACAGGTTATTCAAAGGACAGTCGCAGGTGGCAACAAAGTCATCGTTGTTGTTCTCGGTATCCTGGATGATAGCGCCCAGCTTGTTCAACAGCGAGACAACATTTCCCTGGAACTCGATGGGCGAGCTCACAGAAACGTTCATGATGGGCTCTAAAATTATCGGATTGCACTTCAGGAACACCTCCTTGAACGCGTAGTTCGTAGCAGTTCTGAACGCCAGCTCACTGGAGTCTACAACGTGCGTGACACCGTCGTTGATCTCCATATCAATCCCAAGCACTCTGTGGCCGATCAGCGGTCCCTTCTCACAGCTGTCTTCAAACCCCTTGGCACACGCGAGCAGGTACTTCTCGGGGATACGGCCGCCAACAATCTTGGTGACAAACTTGTTCTCGCCGGTGATCGGCTTGACCTCACCCATGACCCTGGCAAACTGACCAGCGCCGCCGGTCTGCTTCTTGTGCATGTAGTCAAACGGAGCTCCCGTAGAGATGGCCTCTCTGTACGAAACCTGCGGCTTACCTGTTGTACACTCAACGTTGTACTCACGCCTCATTCTCTCCACATAGATCTCCAAGTGCAGCTCTCCCATACCAGAGATGATGGTCTCCTTTGACTCGCTGTCGCACTTGACTCTGAAGGTGGGGTCTTCTCTCTGGAACCTGTTGATGGCTTTGGAGAACTTGCTCGCGTCTGCGGTGCGCGGTGTGATCGAAAGAGAGACAACGGCATCGGGAACAAACATAGACGTCATGGTGTACTGCAACTGACCGTCTGTAAAAGTGTCACCAGAAGAACAGTCAATACCGAAGGTCGCACAGATCTCACCCGCACCAACCTCGTCAACGTCCTCCATGTCATTAGAGTGCATGCGAACCAGACGCGACACTTTGACCTTCTTCCCGTTCTTGACATTGCTGATGAACCCACCCTTCTTGATTTTACCTTGGTAGACCCTCAGGTACGTTAGCTGTCCGTACTTGCCTTCCTCGAGCTTGAATGCCAAGCCGACAAATGGCTTCGTCGACGAAGGAACCAGATTAACGGGCGCCTCATCCTGCTCAACATCTAGCGCTTTGTTTAACACCTCAGATGGGTCGGGCAGATAGTCAACAACAGCGTCCAATACCGGCTGAACACCTTTGTTTGCCAGCGCAGAGCCCATCAGCACCGGGGTAAACCTCCTCGCAATAGTTGCCCTGCGGATGGCACCCTTGATCTGCTCAGGAGTCGGATCCACCTCGTCGATGAAACACTCTGCAATCTCATCGTCGACATCTGCAAGTGTCTCAATCAGAAGGGTTCTCTTCTCCTCGACAAGCTCTTTCAGGTCCTCAGGCACAACATCCTCGCGGATTGACTCGCCTTCCGAGCCCTCATTGTACAGCGCCACGCGGTCGATAATGTTCACGGCTCCCTTGAGCTGGTCCTCAGAACCAATGGGGACCTGGATCGCGGCCGCAGGGATCTTCAGCTTCTTGTTGATCTGGTCAATGGCCTTGAAGGGATCCGCGCCCATTCGGTCCATCTTATTTATAAACGTCACTCTGGGAACGTTGTACCGTCTCATCTGACGGTCAACAGTGACCGTCTGTGACTGCACACCAGACACCGCGCAGACTACCAACACAGCTCCGTCTAGCACCCTGAGCGCTCTCTCCACTTCGATGGTGAAGTCTATGTGCCCTGGTGTGTCGATCAAGTTGAAGTGGTAACTCTCTCCACCTTTGTCCCACGAGCAGTACGTGGCAGCAGACTGGATTGTGATACCTTTCTCCCTCTCCAGGTCCATGGAGTCCATCTTGGCTCCGACGTTATCGCGTCCTCTCACCTCGTGGATCGCGTTGATTCTACCAGTGTAGAACAACACACGCTCTGTGAAAGTTGTCTTACCGGAATCAATGTGCGCAGAGATACCTATGTTTCTCATCCGGCTCAGCCTGGCGATATCGGGCTCTATCAGCTCTTTCTGTAACTCATCGATGAAAACCTTCTCCTCCTCGTACGTCTTTCTGCATGATGTGGGATGGAAGAATCTCTGCGCGGTAAAGCGCAAACTGCGAGTCGAGGCAGGTCCAGATATCCCCCTGATAGCCCTCAGGCCACTGGAGACATCGAGGGCTCTTAAAACTCGAGACATTCCTAGGGGTACTGGCTCTTGAGTGCGCTGCTCGCAGCTCGGAAATTTTTCAGAAAATGTCGACCGCGAAGGTCGTGTGCTCAACTGCCGTGCCGTTTAGCGAAAGTCGGTGAGGCTCGCAGCTGATAGCGACTCTGGAGCACCGCTCTCTCAAGCGTCGACGAGCGGTCGGCCACAACCGCTTTATTTCTCGCAGGGATGGCCGATTCAGAGGGGAGCCGGTGGTACATAGGAATTGATGTGGGCACTGCTTCTGTGAGAACGTGTGTTGTTGACGGAAGAGGCGAGGTCTTGGCGATAGCGGAGAGAGCTATCGCGAGAAAGGAGCACTCGCAGTGCCACGGGTGCATCACTCAGAGCTCCGCGGAGATTTGGTCACAGACATTGGGCGCTTTCGGAGAAGCACTGGGCGAGGCACGGTCCTTACGGGAGGGGAATGTATGTGGTATTGGCATAGCGGCCACATGCTCCATGGTGGTTATGAGAAAGGTCGAGGGCGCCCTGGTACCGTATCCTGTTGATCCTGGGTTTGAAGACCCTGATTCGAATATAGTTATGTGGATGGACCATAGAGCATCAGGGGAAACAGAAGAGCTCAACACGCTGCTCAGGGGAGATCCAATTTTAAACTACATCGGAGGAGGCTTCCTGCCCGAAATGGCGATACCAAAGCTGAAATATCTCATGGAGCGTATTCCTCGGTGCGACATCGAAGATGTTGTATTTTTTGACTTCCACGATTTCTTATCGTATCAATTTGTTCACAATGGCATCGCCGAACCGAGGCACCTCAGCACTGCTATGCCAACGGTACAGCACCCACGTCCTGAAGACATGATCGGAACAGATGCGTCTTTGAAGGGATTCTCGAAAGACTTTTACCGCTCGATAGGATTATCCAGAATAACAGAAAACGACTTCAGTCTCATAGGAAGGACGGAGCGGTACTGTGTGCCTTCGGCTGATAATGTCCCCATACCTTTTGCTGGAGCTAACCTGGGGACTGTGCACCCAGATATCGCTGCCGCTCTAGGGATACCTGAAGGCGCTGCTGTTGGAAGTGGGATCATTGATTGCTACGGCGGCTGGATAAGCACGGCTGGAAGATCGTTCAGGGGTACCTTGTGTATGATCGCGGGAACGTCGACCTGCTTCCTCATAGCCGATACTAAACGCACGCACATAAATGGAATATGGGGTCCGTTCAGCGGCATAGTTGAAGGCTTCTCGTTGTTTGAAGGTGGTCAATCCGCCACAGGTGGTTTGCTGGAACATCTATTTGCGCAGCACCCGGCATACCCGAATTTGGCTGAGCTTGCCCGAAGCCAATCGAGATCTGTTTTTGAAGTCTTGGACGGTATTCTCGAAAGCAATTTTAGGGATGCAGGAGGTCCGCATTATGCATGCAGACACATGTTTCTGTATGGTGATATCCTGGGGAACAGAGCACCATACAACGATTTTAAAATGTCAGGGTCTTTTATAGGCGAAACGACTGATGTGTCGCCGGAGAATCTGGCTTTGAAGTATCTGTGTGCGCTCGAGTTCCTCGTGCTTCAGACGCGTCAGGTAATCGAAACTCTCGTTAAAAGCGATCACAAAGTGACAAAGATATGTATGTCGGGCTCTCAGGCTAATAATATGAGGCTCGTGCGACTGCTGTCGCTGGCTACAGGTCGCCCAGTTGAGATCAGCGAGCGGCCAAAATACGCTGTCGTGGTGGGAGCGGCTTATCTAGGCGTGGCAGCTCACCTCAAACTCCCCTTAGCAGAGGTGATGGGAATACTGACCAGTGACTCCACAGACGTCATACGCCACAGGGATGAAAATCTGGAGAAGCTACTGAATACGAAATATGCAATCATGGTGGACATGGCTGAAAGACAAATGTTATACAGAAAAATGGTTGATGAAAAAATTAACAAACGATCATTCACTCATTGACCATGCTTATATTTACCATGCCTATCTCCGATTTCTGCCTTTCATTTCTCCTGATCCTAAAGTAATGATCCGTGAATTGTACTGCGTTCATGTGTCGCAGAAACTTTTCGTCGTGGGTGATAACGATCAGCTGAAAGTTTCTCTGTGCGCTCCTAATCTGAATAATTTGGTTCAGAGCCTTTGCCAAGCTCTCAATGTTCTCGTCATCCAGGTTAGTAGTCGGTTCATCAAGCGCGATCATACCACAGTTCACACCGAAGCATTCTGCCAGAGCCAGTCTAATTATGATGCTGGCGAGAACTTTTTGTCCCGCTGAGCATCTCCCTCTCATATCAAGCTCCACATCCTGCTTCACCATCACAACACGATAATTGTAAGATCTGTTACCTTTGCTCTGAGAGTTGGTATCACTTCTGATCAGTATAGAATCCACATCCGTACCACTGTAGGTCTTTTTCCATAGCTCGTCAATTATTCTGTTGATTTCCTGCATCTTGATACTATGAAACTTCATGACAGCATTGTCCAAGGCTCTGGAGTATACAGTTATGTCATTTGCCAAGAACATTTCCGTCTGCAGCTTGACATGCTCCTCGTGGAATTTTTCATCCACTTTATTGTAATCTCGGACCAGCTCTTCTTGAATTTGTATAACTTGTTTTTTCAATTGTGTTATCTCGCCGGTCTTCCCGCTGTGAGTCGACTTTAATCTCGAGTACTCCTGCTGAAGTTTAGCACTCTGCTCCAGAAATTCTTCTCTTTTGCTCTCCGCGTTTTCTTTGTTCAGCTCCTCCTCTTCATCTTCTAGCTGCTCAACCTCTCTGCCCAGCGATCTTAGATCTAAGTTGTACCTTATATTCCTCTCCTGTTGGTCAGCTTCACCGACGTGCTTTTCGAGCTCGTTTATGCTTTCGGTGATCGCTGACATCTCTTTTTCAATCGCTTCGATATCCCGCGCCAGCTGCTTGCCCCTCCTCTGGCACGTCTCTAGCTTGGATGAGTCTTCAGCTAAGTATATCGCTACTTGATTACTCACAGTCTCAACACTGTCATCCAGTTCTTTGATAGTGGTATACTCAGCTGTTAAAGCACCGACCTCCTGTGATTTCTCGGCAGCTAGGTCGAGTAGCAGTTTGTCCACTTCTGCCAGGTTCGATCTCAGAACGGATACGCTTTCAGAGCTTCTGTCAATAGATTCCTGAAACGTGGCTATTTTGGTCTCATTTTCTTCAATACTCTTTTTCAGGTTCACCTGTTCCACTAAAGATCTTTCGAGATTGCTGATAGCAAGTTCCTTATCTTTGACGTTGTTTTCAATCCTCGAAGCTTCCCGTAACTTGTGCTCCTTATCTTCGTTCAGAATAGATGTTTGGTCTCGTAGGCTTCTCAACTTCATGTTGTTCGACGTCTGCAACGCTTGCAGGTCAGAGATTGATTTCTCGGATATCCCGTACTCTTTGATTTCTTGCTCAACTCTCACGATATCCTCATCTTGTCTCTTGATCTCTTCAAAGTTCCTCACCAGCTCAGTCAAGATATTTCTCAGCGCTTCGGTAGAGCTGAGACTGTCGTCGGAGGACTCCACACATTCGCCGGCCTTCGCCTCCTCTTCATTCAAATCGTTAGCTTCTTCTTGTTTTTTCACTAAAGCCAACTCCAGCGTTTCTATTCTGCTGATGATTGAGCGAAAGACAGCCACACCAGAGCTGATAGACTTCAGAGTCTCTAAGTCCTTCTTAATGGTATCTTTCTCCTCATCAAAATTTTTTGACGTCATTTTCTGTGTGTTTTGTTTCAGCAACTCCACAAAGCTCTTTAGCCCTCCCGAGTCAAACTCTCTGCGACATAACAAGCAGTGTTTCTCGCTTTCCGCATATTCAAGGGCCTTTGCATTGAAATCCATCGTGACTGACAAAAGCTTCGAGTTCTGTAACGATGTTTCATAGTCTTCTTCCAGTTCCGCTACGAGCTCCTCGTAGTCGTCGACTGTTGAGTTCTCTGGCAGCACTTCCTCTATTTTTGATTTCTGCCCAATTTTCTCTTCTTTTGACTCCTCCAATTCGTGCTTCAATTTGTCGTAGCTCTCCTTTTGCTGAAACAGCCGGTTTTTCACGGTGTCTAAGTGCGAGTGGAGTTTGAAATTTTGCAGCTTGCTCTCTTCATAGCACTGTCTCCATTCGTCCATGCATGATTTTGGATTCAAGGTTTTCCCCACTATCTTCTCATAATCAACTTTATTGTTTTGCATGATGACGCTGAGAGCTGTTTCACAACGTTTTCTATTTTGTTTCAGATAATCCAACTTCGCCAGAACCTCGCTCTCTTTGTTACTCATCGTGATCTTCTTGGTCAAATCTTCGGCATCGTTCTCTAATATCGATATCTCGTTCTTCTTCAGTTGTAGGTCCTTGTTGATTTTCTTCAAGTCATCGGCCTTTTTGAAATCTGCAAACTGCTTTTTCAGTTCTTCCAGCAGCCCACGCTCCACACCCAGCTCCGTCTCATTGTCATCAATATCGTGCAGATTCTTCTTCAATATTAAACTTCTCCGCCTGATGTCTTTGATGTCATCAATAAGATACTTAGCATGTTGTTCTGTTTTGTTTATGTTATCTCTCGTTTCGTTTCTCTTCAATTGCAGCTCGTCCTCGCGCTGCCCATAGTTTGCTGTTGCTGCTTCAAGGCGTCTTTTGCGAGTCTTCAATTCATCACGAACCTGCAAAATCAGATCATCCCGAAATTCCCGGTCAATATCCGCTGGGACTGCCACAGACAGGGACTGGCAAACCCGTGTGGCCAGCAGGTCTAGTTCTGCAATGTTTCTTTCGTATTGATTCCGGAGAGCTTTCTGTTCTCCTTCCGCTAAGATGTTATCCGCGAGATCACTCCTAATGCTGGTAAGCGCCCGCATCTTCTCTTTCGTGGCATCCTTCTTATCCAGCACCTCACTTTTCTTGCTTCTCAATATTTGATTGAAATTAGTCAACTGAAGCTGAAGCTGCTCTTCGGAATCGGGAAGATATTTAATTGACTGCTCAATTCTGCTTATCTGTTGATTCAGGCTGACTTTCTGCTGCTTAAGAAATTCAATGCGGCTGAGAACTTTTTCATAATCTTGATTGGATTTGAACAACTCGTCGATCTCTTTTGTAATCTGCTTTAGCTTAACGTCGATATCCTGTATTTCAGATGTATATGATTCAATGGTAGAATACAGCTCGTTAAGCTCCGATCTCCTAAGCCCAGCTTTCCTTCTATCCGTTTTCAGATGTTCAACATTGTTATTCAACAGTTTGATCTCAGTGCTGAAGTCCTTGTTTATAAGTTTGAAACTATCCAAAACCTTTATAAACTTAACAGAATCGAATATCTCATCGAAGCGCTTTTTCAAAACCGCAGGCTCAGAAATAGGCCACAGGTTATCCTCCTGGTGACAAAATATCACATAGTTGAGAATTGCTTTCGAGACTCCCAAGTAGTTCGGAATCAGGGTCTCCACCTCTGACGCCTTCTGGCTAATTGTAGTCCTCTCCCCTTTGTTCAGCACAGCCAGTTGATTCTCCAAAGTTTTAAACGTCACGCTCTTATTTGCTTTCATAATCAATTGCAGGGATTTTGTTAAGATCATGCTCTTGCCGTTGACGTTCTGAAACGCTAGCTTGATTTGAGCTTTGACTTCATTATCTCCAGTGATTTTTGGATCATGAATGAATGCGCCCCCTTTCGAGTTTGGAGGAAGATCTCCAGTGGTTGCATACCTAAGGCACTCGATGATTGTAGTCTTCCCTGAGCCATTGGGGCCTACTATCAGGGTCAGCGGTTTGTTGAACTGGATCGTCTCGCCGTGCTGAGGGTCGAAGGACCTGATGCCTTGTATGGAGAGCTTATAAATGCTGGACCTGTCACTGTCAGATCATGCTCTCATATCTCACCTCAGGAAATGAATTGATACTCACATATTTTCTTGCTTCCCATGTACTCCTCTCTCACACGCTAGTGTCGCGCTCGCGCAGGAGAAGACGCGTTTTGAGTGATGGGAAAACTCCAGGGTTATGAAGCCGCACTGCTGAACAGTATGCGGTCCGCGGTCAGTCTACGCCTCCCTACTGGTACAGGTTACAGAGACTGGCCGTAGCAAGGGGTCATAAAATCCAGCGTCCTCGTTCGGCCGAGAACACCGGATAGCCGACCGGAAGGAGTTATCTGGGCCCATCAACCTGGTGATTGAGCTCGAGACTGTTTTGAACCTGTATCAGTGTGTCACGTGCAATTGCTTTGAAAATTCTTGGATTCTTGAAGAGTCACCAAGCGCGAGTTCAGCGGCCTCACACATGTACTGCGTGTCTCTGGAAGCAGGTTATTCGTCGAGAGCGCTCATATCAGCAAAAGGATTTTACTCTACCTTCTGCGGAAACAAAATGTCTCAGCCGTTGTGGATCCAGCCGTCCTCTGAGAAGGAAAGACCTGTCTTGAAACTCTACAACTCTCTGACGAGAACGAAGGTTCCTTTCGTGCCCGTTAACCCCTACGAGGTTACGTGGTATAGCTGTGGTCCAACCGTATATGACTCCAGTCACATGGGCCACGCTAGAAATTATGTGACAATTGATATCAACAGAAGGGTTCTGCGGGACTATTTTGGCTATAACGTCAAGTTTGTGCAGAATGTGACAGACATAGACGACAAGATTATTCTCAAAGCGAGGCAGGAGTACTTGTACAAAAAATTTAGCGAGAAGTTTGGAAATGACGCCGCTGTCGCCGAGGAGCTAAGAGACACAGCCTTGGAGGGATGGAGGACCTACGTCGCGAAGAATTTGCCTGCCTTCAACGGCGGGCTGGCTGACTTCCAGCCCTGGCTTGCCACACTTGATGCAGCAAAGGAGACTACTAACAACCCCAAGTTCCCCATGTTTGCGAAGGCTGCAAAACTTGCGGCTTCTAGCCTCAGCGACCCTAGAGCATCAGCGTCTGAGCTTCTGAGTGACAACAAGGACACGGTCGTGCCGTTGTTGGATGCACGGTACAAGTCTACGGTGACAGACCCAGATATCTTCAAACAGACTTCGTCATACTGGGAGCAACAGTTTGATAAGGATATGGAGAAACTGAATGTTCTTACGCCGACGATCACAACTAGGGTGTCGGAGTATTTGCCCGAGATAGTGGCCTTCGTCAAGCAGATTATAGATTCAGGGTACGCGTACGCATCGGCAGACGGGTCTGTTTATTTTAACACAACCAAGTTCGATGGGTCATCTCAGCATGACTACGCCAAGTTGCAACCTTGGAATAAATCTGACATGGATCTGTTGAAAGAAGGTGAAGGGTCGTTAACCAACTCTAACGGAAAGGAGAACGCTGCGGACTTTGCACTGTGGAAGTCTTCAAAACCCGGGGAACCATTTTGGGATTCGCCGTGGGGTAAGGGACGACCGGGGTGGCACATTGAGTGTTCTGTGATGGCTTCTGATTACGTCGGAAGTCAGATGGATATTCACTCGGGAGGCATTGATTTGGCATTCCCACATCACGATAATGAATTAGCTCAGAGCGAGGCGCATTATGATTGCCGGCAGTGGGTTAATTACTTCTTGCACACTGGGCATTTGCATATTGAAGGACAGAAGATGAGCAAGTCCCTGAAGAATTTTATCACAATTGACGAGGCCTTACAGAAATACAGTGCGCGACAGTTGAGATTGTGCTTTGCTCTAGTACAGTGGAATAACCAGCTAGATTTTAAGGAGAGCTTACTGAGTGAGGTCAAGGCGGTCGAGTCCACGTTGAGTAAGTTCTTCGTTGTTGCAAGGGCACTGAACTCAGACTATATTCATCAACTCCAATCTGGAGTAATCATATCGAAGAAGCTTGGCGGGCCTGAAAAAAATCTCATGAATGAGATCTCTGAGACGCAGAGGAAGGTCCATATTGCTTTTTGCGATAATTTGTCCACACCCCAGGTTGTCAGGTCGCTCTTGGATCTAGTTCAGTCAGCAAATTCCTACATCGCCTCATCGGGAGCAGAGCTGAGGATCCAGCCTCTTCTAGAGGTCGTTTTCTACATCACCAGAATTTTAGGAATTATAGGGTTTGAGCCCAGGCACGATAAGCTGGGGTGGATAGAGAGCTCTGAGCCGTCCAGCTCTGCTGGATCAAAAGAAGAGATCGCCATGCCGTTTGTTAAAGTGCTATCGAGATTCCGCGATACAGTGCGCACTGCAGCTATCAATAAAGAGGACTACCGCGTCCTTTTGGAGGCTTCGGATAGGATAAGAAACAGAGACTTGCTCGAGCTAGGGGTATCCTTGGATGACAGAAGCGGACAAAGCGCACTAGTCAAATTTCTGAGCGACGCCGAGAAGCAGGAGCTGATAAATCAACAGGAGGAGAAAGAGAGAGTTTCGCAGGAGAAACTTGCGAAGAAATTGGAGCAGCTCAAAATAAGAGAGCAGCAGCAGCTTGAGCGAATGGAGAAGGCAAAAGTAGTGCCTTCTGAGATGTTCAAGACTGACGAGTACTCTGAATGGGACGAAAATGGAATTCCTACCAAGGACAAGAGCGGTGCTGAAATCACCAAGAGTGCCAGGAAAAAATTGGTGAAGGTGTATGAGCAGCAGAAGAAGCTCCACGAAGAGTACGCCGTTTAGTTTCAAGTGTGTAAAAACAAATAGTGCCGCTCGTGGCTGTGCGTGCGTGCGACCCGAATTGATCGTGAGACCTGTAACGCTTTTTCCCACGGCGTAATAATATAGACTACCCCACAAATCTGGTGCTGCAGAGATGTCAGGTCCGCCGGGCGGAAGAGATAGCCAGGATTCACAGTCGTCACTGTCCTCCCTTGAGAGTAACAGAAGTGAAAGCGGCGAGGGGCCGAGGTTGGTGGACAGCGATACCGCTCAGTCCGTGCGTCCCTTTATCGGTGCGGAAGCCCGACATTCCAGAGACGTTGCGGACGCCAAGGGCGCACACTCTAAGAAACGGGTCCCCCGTAGTAAAGAAGACAATGGCGCTGAAGATATGAGTACTCGGAAGCCCCCCAGTGCGGCGAGTGGCCGGAGAATGAGTCTCAGAGAGAGGGCAGGAAGTGTAGTAAGCGGACTACGTTCCCGCAGGACTCACATTGATCTTGATGAATTAGAGTCAATTGATTCTAATGCGTATAACTCGAACGCGTACGGCAGTGACAACGTGGTGGAGGATAGTTTCGTTGGGGCCCGTCAGATCTCCCGGTCCTTCTCAAGGACAGGTGCCGAGACCTCGGATGAGGAGAACCAGCATACTCACTTGCGAAGGGGACGAGGGCAGACATCGACCAGTCTGAATGAGGTATCAGAAAACGATGAAGTGGCCTCAGATTCGGAGAAGATAAACGAAGAGATTCATCCCTACGAACAGGAGGAGGAGGAGTCTGTGGCGAGCCCGGAGGAGATCGAGAGCACCACCAACATCATACTGAGAACGATAACTTCGAGTGCTATTGCACGCAAAGTTGGCTTTTTCAGTTCTGAGTTTAAGAAAACGAGGGCACACTTAGGTGTGAAGTTCTTAAGTGCATACCTGATTATGTGTCTATTTCTGATGGGCGTTTTTTCTATATACTGGGGTTCTCTTTACCAGAGAAATACCAGGGAGGTGAACATGAAAATTCTAATAGCTCTAGATGAATTTGAGTTGGAGGCTTCTATTGCCGATGGCACTGGGTATTTGGACACCGTATTGAGCAACGGTATCATTTCAGCAATCAGAAACCCAAATATTGCGAAATCAGCTGGTTGGAAGACTATGAACCACAGCGAGCTGCTGGATAAGGCTGAGTCACATGGATATGGGAGCAACACCACGGCCGAAGTTATCCGCCAGGTTCACCATCAGAACTACTGGGCCGCTGTCCATGTTAAGACCAATGCCTCAGCAGATCTGGTGAACGCATTCCGCAGCGCCAACGCATCGTTTGATGCAACTGGCAGTCTCATCAGTGTGTATTATGAAACTGGCAGAGATATGCTTTCGATGAACAGCTATGTGGTTACGCCCATCCGAGTGATGGAAAGCGTGTTTATCTCCAACATTTCAACTACGACATACAATGCAATCCTGCAGAGTTTGACTCAAGCTCAGATATTTGATGTTGCCGTTAACACTTCTCTCATGACAACGATGCCGGACTTTGCTTATTTCGACCTGAGACCAGTGATCAGTCCTGTTTCTATTGCTCCACAGCAGCTCGGTCTAGTGTATTTGCACATTCTCAGTTTTTTCCAGTTCAACTTTCTATCTCCAATTCATGCAGAGGCAGCTGCCAGTCTAAGAAAAAAGCACTTTATTGCTTACAGGTTAATAGCCTCGCAGGTCTCGTATCTGATACTTTCACTTGCATACACTCTAGTGTCAGTGGCATTTCAAGTTGACTTTTCGTTGACCTGGCGTCATGGGGTAGCTATACAGTGGATGTTCAGCTACCTGACAATGGCGGCGACGGGAGGTGCAAATGAAAACGCAGCTCTCATTTCGTTTGCAGTCTATCCGCCTGCAGTAGGTTGTTGGATGTTATTCTGGATTATCCTAAATGTTGCTCCGACTTTTTCCCCGTTAGCCCTGAGTCCCAAGTTCTATAGATATGGGTACGGGTTACCGATACATAACGGATACGAATTGGAAAAAATTGTCATGTTCAATACCTATAGAGGAGCAATGGGGAGGAATATCGGAGTTTTGATTGCCTGGATAGTAATTACTAACGCGATGCTACCGTACTCGTTAAAGTTCTTCGCATACCGGAAGAGGAAAGCTGAGGAGTCCAGGAAAAGAAGTAATCGCTAATAAATGATGAAGCTAAGTAAAAATATTCCCCCGCGGTGTTCTCTGTCTCTCCAAGTCCGGATCGCCCCCTCCACCTCGCCTCTTTTTTGGTACGAACACCACTGTGTCCCCCCGGTGCCCCATCGTCTGCATCCCGCTCATCCCGCGAAAATTAAGAGATGCATCCCGCACAAAACCCCGATTGCGTCCAGACACCCGAATGTGGGCGATTATAAGGAGAAATGAGGGGTGTGTTTCACTAGCGTCCCGAGTACCTCCGGAGATGGAGAGATACAGATCGATGCGTAGACAGGACTATCTCAGCGAGCCTCAAGAAGCCCTGACAAGACAAACATCGGAGAGTATTCACCCACCTGGTCGAGATCGCTGCCCTCGCGCTTCTCCCGTGCCTCTCTCTCTGCTACTTGTCTACCCCAGCGGTTGTGCTGTCATTGCATGCGGTGGCTTCTCCGCGTATATCACGGCTGCGTAGACTGTACCGGCTAATATTGTCTCCCTTGGCCCTCTAACACTCTCTCCGTAGACTGTAGACTACTTTCGGACACTCGCTCTCTCGGGCACCTCAAGCTCCGATATGCACCCCACACTACCGTGGGATCACCTGCATGCTTCAATATATATAAACGAAGAGAACCATTTATTTAGTCGTCTGATTGTACCCGGCCAATTTTGTGATATTACAGAGTCCTATTTGATAATTCTCAACTTCGGGAAGAGCCATATAAAAAATTAGGATATAAACAGAGTAAAGATAGGAGGCAAGGAAGTATAGACAGATGGCCAGGGTAGTCGATAGTAATACAAGACTCATGGGTAGTAATGACGGAAATAATGGCTCCTATTTCTTGAAGCTGCCTTCTCTGAATGCAAGACCGCAGGAAGTCTTGCCTCCCTTGAGGTCCCTGACTGTTGCTTTGTTTCCCGGCTCGATTTTCACAGAATCTGGGGACAGCGCCCGACTCGCCGAGGAAGCTGGAAAGGGACAATATACGTATACTAAGCCCGTGCCCCCTCCTTTCCACAACGGGTTGGCAGAAATATCTAAAAATCAGTGGAGGGCGGACACAGCAGGAAGTGCTGGTGACGCTGACTCGAGAAACTATCATGTGAAACTGGATAGAGGTATTATGAGAAATAATAGCGCTGGCAGCATAGCGCTGGGCGTCCCTTCTTTGTGCGAGGTCAGTGTAAAGGCAAGATCGGAGCCTAGCTTCTCTCCGAAGTCATCGCTTGTTGATATATACTCTGATAAGAGACTAGCCACAGGGAGATCGTACAGCGCTGATGTCAAGAGACGTCGACAGAGAGCGGGACCCTCGTGCGACTTGTGCAGAGTGAGGAAAGTGAAGTGCGATGCTGAGATAGAAGTGCTGAAGCATGAGGGTCTGACTGAACACGAGAAGTCGCTGTTTGATGACTCCACTGATGCCACACAGAAGTTCCAGCTAGAAGACGATGTGGTCATAGTGAAGACGATAACCTCGTTGGGGTTCACTGAGGACAAAGTCTCTGGGTCTGTGGACGAAGGACCAGAAACTTTCAGTGTGAGGTACGTGAAGCACAAATGTTGCACTGCCTGTACTGGAAAGCACACAAGCTGTTTATTCACAAAGGGCTTTACGAGAAATGACATAATGAGGTACAACCGCTTGCAAAGAGTGGATTCTAGGACCGGAGTAATCGAAGGTCCCAAGAGAAAGTCGATAGATGGTAGAGTGGAGGGGAGCAAGAGACAGAAAATGAAAGGTGACGACATGCCGAAAACCGCATCAATAGCTAAAACCGAGTCCCCTGAAGCGGAATCAGCCTCGAGAAGATCCTCCTGCCAGCATTGCAGAGCGAAGAAAATTAAATGTGACAAACAAGCTGATCTGCAGAAATGTGTGAACTGTCACAAAAGGAATTTTGAATGTGAATATGAAGGTAAAGCCACCAGAAACGAGCACAAGGTGCTTGAAGAAATATAGGAATATTTAAAATGTTATGAATATTAATGATATCAGTACAGAACGTCCAAAGCGTGGCAACTACGGCTCTCTCCACATAATCTACCCAGTCTTCGTGCTTTCTCAGTAGCCAGCGGGACTGTGTGTCTCCTCTGTCCTTGCAACGAATGACTCAGAGGATGCACCAGAGGAGCGCTAAAACTAGCGTGTCCGGTGGCAGAACGGAGCCGTTATGGAATCGGACTCCGAAATCGCGTTCGCGCTCCCCGCTCGCCCAAGTCTCGAGTTACCCGCTCAGAATGTTATTTTGGCTCACGCACTTCAATTCACACCCATCTTCGTCGGGCCCGTATGTATGTACAGAGGTACAGCTGTATCAATCCAGCTACGTTGTCTATCAGCTTTCGTAATACCGCGTAGAGAGAGACTTTTGTCCTCGTCCTCTTCAAGCGCCTACGTCTCATCTGTGCCATGGTCTCACAGCAGGGGAGCCTGAACCGGGCTAGAGATGGATAAATATTCAGACAGGAGTAACTCCAGACTGGTACAGTTTCTGAACATGAGGGCGATCAACTTTTGATTGGGGTAAATGGAGGATTCTGGAAGATGCAAAATAGGGCAAGCCAAAATTGAGTAAGCTAGTAGAGTGCTGCCTCCGTGGAGTGGCCCTTCTCTCCCTGCGCGTTCTACTCAGGGCTAGCGGCACTTCTGCCAGAAGCCTATATAATCCGAGGCTACTAGGCGCTGGGCCAGAAAATAAAAGACCTCCCTTACTACCGTTCCTACATACGCTTAACCTCAGTGAATCTCCTCCCAGATTTCGGATAGACGGGGTGGTTTGCCAGTGGTGCCATCTACTGGAGCCCAGTTTCGCTTATCACAGCACAGACTACGCGCGTGTCTGGCGCGGCCGAGATGACGCACCCAGCGTGTTTCTAAGCTTGGCGTGTTTTCAAAAGTCTCCACACACCTGCGCGACCAAAGACAGGACAATCTTAGACAGAGCGCTTACCAGCTGAGAATTGGTGGGACTCCAGCTGGGCTGACTGTTGCAAACCCAACTTTGGTGGAGCAGGCACTACAGGACACCTGAGATTTTTGAAGAAAATCTTGACTCTGTGCTATTGAGGGAAGACGAAGTCCAGACTCTGTGAAATTGAGGGAGGACAAAGTCTGAAAAATTCCTGACCATGCGGAAGGACCATTTAAACTATTAATTTTTGGAATTATGTCGTCCGAGAAACATAATCTTTCAGATTCTCCACATTGATAGATATGGTCGTGTGTGAAACACAACATTACCGATGTCGCGAATATAGATCTCTCCTCCAGCAAGGCGGATAACAAATCGAGGCCCGCGATTATCTCATATTCGCTGAAATCGGTAGCAAAAAAGGTGCAGCAGCTTCTCTAGTACTATTTCCGCTTATTTCCACAACAGGACTGGTGTTCTTGTGGAGCGTACTCCAGTGCTCAAAAAAGCCATAGTGTGTAGGCCCTGCCAATAGCCAACCACCCGAGATAGCTTCCGCAATTACCTTTTTCAGCCTGGTCGGACCATCTGAGCTAAGCTTGTTTTAGTGGCACTTTTTCGCGCGGTTTTGGATCTCAGCTTTTTCCTATCTACTGCCTCCCGCTTCTTTTTCTTTTTTACCCACCATTTTCATCTCTGCGCCATAATATTAAGAATCGCAAACCTTCCTCTGCTGCACAGAGTAGCTGCTACTCATGCTCACAGCAAGTGTTAACAATTCTCGAAGACATGATACTCGCGAGGGAAAAGAAACTACAACCAAACAAGCGCTCAGCTGTGCCCAGTATAGGGACGCCTAGCGCTGGACAACGGGGAGGGTATGTTCGCTGGCCAGTGCTTTTGCTGGGATACGGAAGTCTAGAGAGAAGTAATAAACCACTGCCAAAAAGGCTCTGTATCCTCGCCGGGACTCCAGGCTTTTTACTTGATGCTGGACAACGAAGAGAATGCTCGTGGGCTCGGGCGGGCGCTGCTGCGCAGCGGCGATATAATTATCGATGCTGTTTATGAACAGTGAGTGACTCGGGGATATTTGTTGCATAATACCAGTAGTAAGCAGCAGTAACATCTCTGCGTCGCAGGCTAAGCGGTGGTTCCGCTGCCCTATGATTTTGCACAGTGGCTAGACAAAGTCTGTTGTTGCTATCGATTTTAAAACGGGAACTAAGGCTGCATCTCCTTATACTTCTCATACCTACCTCTCATCCGCAGAGCAACATCTCTCGAGGGTTTAACCGGCGTTGTTCATTATATATTCGTTGAATAGAGAGAGGGATCTACACCTCTCACTTGCGACTGCAGACGTTTACCGTGCATTAAACAACTACCCCAGACTAATCCTTATAACATGATAATACTTTCTTTATAAATCAACCACGGCTAGCCTACTAAACTAAGACTAAGCCTGTCAAAAAAGGCCATGGGATTAGCCCCTATATAAACATTTCCATCCTCTAGAACCTTGACTCTCATATTGTAAATCTCGTAAACAAAAGATGAAACACTCGCCGACCTGTCGACTTTTCTCTGGTCCAAGCCGTTTACAAACTGAACCACACTTCAAAACATTGCAGAGATGCATCAGTGTGTGACTGCAACACGTCGACCATTCTGGAAGGATCAAAACGTTGGCTCATACACACGATATGAAAACTCCTTGACACGTCGCGACAAGCCACTGCATCTCTGATAACGCCAGCATATTATAACATTGGCGTACTCAGCGTCAATAGTATGAAAATCGATCTGATGAGGCATCGGGGGCCAATGCTCCAAGGTACTCAACATGTAAGAGCTTTCACTAGCCCTAATGTTGAATGGGTCTCCAGTAACATACAAAGGCATGTTGCTTTGGTTTCTCAAACACCATGACAATCAATAATAAACTGATCAGCCTCAGAATTCGATATTATTGATTATAATTTGTTGGCATCCGCCAGTTTATTTGCCGGCCTCGCCTCGCCTTGTTCGAGCTTCCCTCCGCGCAATAACTAAACAACTCGTTTTCCTCAGACAGACGGCAAGACGCCGTGGCCTTCTCTATCAACACCACTGAAACATATTACAGTGGATACGATTACTAAAATGCCGCATAATGGTCGAGCCCTGCATCTACAGCCGAAAGAAAATACGCAACCAAGAGAGGAAGAATCTTCGAGTGGCAAAGCTGGAATATCTATATATAGTCCTGCCGCATCTACAGTTAGAAGGATACGAGTATTTCCCAGACTTTATAGTAATGACAAACGGGACAGCTCCCTCGGACGCGCCCGACGAGCGATGCGCCCGACGAGCGACGCGTCCGACTTTGACTTCACTCTGTAAGTGAAAAGTCAGTTGTCCGCTGAAAATATGTCAAGCGATAGATACCCTTGACAAAGATACCCCATCTTAGAAAATTGATACAACCAGCCGCTCTGTCTGGCGTAATATATGACTTCCTTGACTTGAGTGGTTGGTTCGGGTGCGCGCTATACTATGAGACGCGCCCTACGCGCCCGACCAAAATGGTGGATGTTACTGATTGCTATTATTCATTACCATTCCTTATATTCGGTCTCCTTCGCCATAGACTAGAACTCTTTCCCAAACACTCTAGGGCATATCCTAAAATATTCCCCGACTTCAAAATTCCAAGAAGCAATCTCTATTGCCGATCCTTACCTTAGTCCTGATAAATGTTATTCGTGCTGAAGTAGCTGGTGCACTAAACTAATAATGTCTAACTATCTAGGTGATAGCACTTTTTTTTGAGAGACGGTTTCCATTCGCATTCCTAGCTGCTGCTCGGTCTGCTTCACTATCTTATAAGTGATGCCTAACAGCGTCATCGCTAGATGAAAGTCAACGTGAGGACGCAAAAACAAGATCGGTTAGAAGAGATGTCTATACACTGACTACTGAGACGGGAAACAATAATCCCTTCTGTAGCAATGCTAAGATTCTCGTCTCGTCATACATGTTTGGTTCTTAAGACGTTTCTCATCGCTTCACCAGGTGGTGCTGAATATTTGGAAATATAATTTAATACTTTAACTCGACTCATATAAGATGATGAGATACTCCTGATTATATAGAATTTCTGGCTCTGGCCTTTGCTCCACCTTTCCTATCCTCCGAGCGACCTGGATGCCATTTCAACATCCTCTCTTGGTACGAACTGTTTGAGAAGAACAAGAAAACATTCTCTCATTCCAAGCAGTAGCTCACTCAAGTTTGATGAATTGATCCTTAGCCAAAGCATTTGCTAGCATATCGGCAACCTGGTTCCTGGTGTCAATACTACTTACTACACAGTACAATGCGACCTTCCTTGACACGGACTCTAATCAAATGGTAACGAAGAATATAAATATGCTTTATTCTTCGGTGAGACGCCGAATGCTCGGTAAATGCTTTGCACCTCTCGTTGTCCTCATGTAACACTGTAAAGAGCTGGTTTGAAATTTGCACCTGTTCCGAAATTTGCCTTGGCCACAATCCTGCCTTAAACGCATCACTCAATGCCATATACCCGACTGCAATGGAATAAAGGGCAGGCGTCAGCTGTTTCTTAATCGTTCAGCACTGCGCCGCCAGTAATTTTTAAAAGAAAACCCGGAAGTCTATACCGAGTCTCCTTACCCTTATAACGAGCCCAGTCAGCGTCAGCAGAGTACCCAGGCACTCATTGGCCGGCTTCGAGTAGACCAGCTCGAGATCTTGAGACACCTTGAGATACCTCAAAACCCATTTGGTCACCTTCATTACGATTTCTCTCGATACTTTCAAAAGTCTAGACGAGACACGACATTGACAGGAAAAGCCAAATCATACCTCACAGTATTAGCGGCAAGCAGTAGCTTGCCCGCTATACTCTAATAGAAAGTGGCATCACACTCGAGTTCGGCCTCCTGAAAGTCACGCAAGCATCCCTTGACCATAGGAGTTTCAGTTGGATTTGAGTCCTCCATACTAATCTCAGCCGGCAACTCCTTGATGTATTTTGTAAGAGAGACCTTAGCCTCATTGCCCTCTTGCGTGGTATTCATACACAGAAATGCCTGGACAAGGTTTAGCTCTGGCCTTCATCTTGAAGGCCCTATTGAGTATTTTTTGGCCCATATTTATATTATCAGGATGTCTCGCACTTATCAGAGGGTCATCCATGTATAAGCCGACCAGAAGAACTCCGTGATCTCTCATTCTGTAGCACTGGCCAAACTCACACATGTTTCGAACGAGTCCCTTTTCCACCAGCAGGTGGTTGATCTTTTCGTCCCACCAGAGCTGCGCTTGCTTCAGACTGTGCAAGGATTTTGTAAATTTCATCACCATGTGCTTCTCTGCTCTCACCACATACTCTTCAGGCCGGCCGGCGCATGTAGGAGTACTTCTTCGGCTCTTCATTTAAAAAGGCGTTAAGTAACTAACATTCATCTGATGGATGGGTAAGCCAAAGCATACTGACACTGCAAAATTAACTGATTCGATTAACATCTTATCTCCGGCAGGAGAATCTGGGAATAGTCGATACCAGCATTCTGCGGAAACCCCTGCGCAGCCAGCCCGGCCTTGCGCCTGGTCTTGTATAAGGTGGGTGTTGTTGTTCTTTATGATGAATACCCAGCGATTGCTGGCAGCTCAATGATTGTCTGCGAAGAAAAGCAGCTCGTACGTGTGTTTTTCTCCGTGGGCAGCGATCCTCTTACCACACGCCTCCTTTGATTTTGCCCTCTCTGGACTCAGCATTGCCTGCTTGTATGATAGAGAGATCTCCTTTACCTTGCTGAGTTCTCCCGATAAGCAGGTCGCAGAAAGAGCTCTTACTCGATTGCTATCAGAGTGGAAACGTCGGCGACGGCACGATTTTTCGCCATGTTACCGGTGACTCCATCGAGATACTCACTGTTATCATCCTCTGAGACATGTTGGGTGCCGCTTCTAGTCTCCCTTGGGTGCACAGCTTGGCGACCTATGTGACTCTGACTGATTGATGGTCAGATCATCTGCGGAGGTTCCTCCCTTGCGTATGAGCGCCCCCGGAACCCCAAAAGCCGCCACCAGGCATCCTTATCAACGGAAACCCGTCCTATCTTAACACTCTGCTTCTCTTGAAAAGCCGCAAGTGTTCTGCTGAAGGCTTTCCCATAGGAATAATTTCGCCAGAGCTGACGCGACAGCCACTTCCTGCTGTTCCATCCGTCAGAATGAGCGCCCCAGAGTTACGACGACTGTCAGTAGGCTTCAGTGTCAGCGGGATTCCATCCCTTCCAACACAAGTGTCTTAGGATTACAAGAAACAAGCAACGCCCCAAGGCTTCCCAAGCAAATGTTTCTAAGATCCAATTCTTCACTAGCTGCGATGTGAGAATTAAATCTCTTAGCAAATAGTTAGGTATCTCTACCTTGAGCGTAATTTGAATTCAAATAATCAAGTAGCCACTACTATTGCTCAACAATCGCTTTTTGAAATTTCTGGTTTATCCATGATAATATTTAGTGGTTAGAGTTTCTCCACATGTGGCCAAATCTTTCGGTGCCTGGATTCATTGGTGCTTATGATGCTGGAACCAAATTTGATTCAAATGGCAGTAAGATAATCCATTAACTATATGAGGAAGCGTCTTGCATAAATTTGAGAAATACTTCATCATCTCCATTATACGTGAATAGCGGATTATATTGGGATAACCTCTGGGTTGATCTTGAATCCGTTGCGCTACTATCATTTAGATCTACTCCACTACTAGGTGATATGGTGATAAGTATATTGGAGCTTGTTGTTTTTCGGGTAGAAATCACCGTCACAGTTAAAAAACATTCTTGCTTCGACTGACTTTTGTACAAACTCTTGAGTTTCATTTTATTTATTTTCTCACCGGCATTTCACTTGAATGTTCCCTTCATTCGGGTTTAGCAACATAAGTGGCAGGTAAAATATACTAGCGGAGTCCTACAATCATGGGTATCTGATATGATGTTTAGCCTCATACCAGATCAGAGACCTTCGGTTCGAAAAAGTTTCATTGAGGATCCGACAATTTAGCACGAATTGGTTTGCTTGATTTTCAAAGGCATAGATAGAATCAGTATTATTTATCGAGCAGGTAGATCGCATCCCTTCCTTCATCTCTAATTTTTCATGAAAGTAAGACACTTTGTGGGAAAGCGATCTGTTTCGGTGTTAACATCTGACAGTATGTGATAGCATGTGCTTGCTGCACATCGTCAGAAGAGGATGTGAACCGAATGTATTGCAGAGTAGCATGTCTTAATGACTACAGGAGTCGTAATATGACAGCTAAGGAAGATCGGGGTATGCAAGGGCCGCAGAAATGACATCCATGCAGTTCCGAGGATAGGGGAAGTGGAGCAAAGGCTGCAGCCAGAAAGGCTATGTAATGAGCAGCATCTCACCATCTTATATGAGCTAAATTAAGTATTGAAATATATTTCCAAGTATTCAATAGCATCTAGTGAAGCGGTAAGAAACGTCTTAAAAATTGAACATGGATGACGAGGCAAGACTCTTAGGATTACAACAATTATTTGCCTCTGCCGATTGGCATAATGATATTCGTCATATAAGCTAAGCATGGACTTGCAAACCTTGGTCTCAAATATCACATCATTGAGATTGGGTACAGGGTTCATCGGGAAGAGCAGCAAGTAAGTTTATATATAATGAGAAGTCTACAAAATCTTTCTGAATCCAGCGGTGGGTTTGAATTTTGTTCAGCAATCAGGCAGCAGAGGAATTTGCCTTGAAAACCTGGACAGCTTCCATACTGTTGAAACATCATTTTAACGGGAAGAAGAACATCACACGCATCAGATGACAACGACTCTAAGGAGGTGTAGCTAGCTGTTTCCCGAAAGAATAATGGATGACTCTGTGCACGGGTTGTTTTAATGCTAAGAACAAATGCGAATTCTCTTCCCTCTTTGATAGTGATGCCAAATGAGAAATTGTAATTGCGGTGAACTCGAGTGCGAATAGTGTAGATTGCTGATTATGAACGGGAAGGGTATGACTGGCCGACAAAGGAAGGTCCTGCGATACTCTTAGTCACGGGGAAGTAGTTAATTAGCGTCGCATGGGGATTGGCAAGATAATATGGAAACTGTGGTGAGAAGAAGTCAAAACGATTAGCCTTACCTTCACGAGCATTTTATTTACTATGAGAAAAAGAACATAATATTATCTAAATGTTTATGGGGGTTTGTGCATTGACAAGAACAGTTTAGCTGTGATTTTTGAGACCACATCACCTTATTCGGCAGCGAGTATTCTTGATTTGACATTTATTTCGGGACGATCAGGAGGAGGGCGGAGATGAGGTAGGATCGGACACCGTGGATCTCGTGCGATGTGGTCAGATCCGGGCTTCTGTCAAAGAACTAGTCTATCGCTCAATATCGTGTCAGTGTCAACTGGTGAAATCGCCATGCTGACACTGACGACATGACCGAGACCTTTCTCACTTAAAATAATACCCGTACGAGTCTACACTTACGAATACTATATATGATGGCGGCGGTGTCTTCAATTTATAGAAAATGAAGCGCGGATTGCCTCGCACATAAGGCGACGTTAAGGATAGACACTGTGTTTAGCAGGTGAGGGAGATCGTCAAGCCATGTACTGGTCCGCTATATGAGTCGGTACCTGTCATAGCTCCCTCGTGGAGGATCTTGGACTTTATTTGGATCTGGGTTTTGAAGATACGTTCAGACAGCGGGGGTCAGTTCCTCGAGCACGGTAATCTATCCTATCTATTTTGCCACTGTGCTTGTGGAAATTCAGATTCGTCTCTGAATCTTGCTCCATCAGGATGCTGTGTGTCTTGATTTCATTAGCTGTAATTGAAATAAACGCGGCGGTGTTGTTCCGCTTTACGAAACAGAAGCACTTGCTTTGTCGATACTCGGTTGTTAAAAGCTTACCGTCGAGGATCTTCGTGCGTTAGCAAGGTCTTGAAGTAGGCTTGCCAATTAACCTCCATAATTTTATTAATTCTGCCTGTTCGTCAATAGGATAAGATAGCTTGTTGTTGGCAATAAAAGGGAGTAGAATGTGTAGTGTGCTCAAAAATATATGAGTATAATCGTATAAGTTTTGCATATCATTGGGTCGCCAGTCCCTGAGATGGAGATGTTCTAGATCTTGGGGCTATATTTCATGGTTTGGAGAACTCGGAATTAACTGTATTCTATGCGTGGATAGGGAGTAATTGATATTGAACTTAGAATACTGATATATGAAGGACTGAGTTCAAACTCTCGGGCGCGTTACATACGAAAGTACAGTCGCGGGACGTGTGGTAAAGCCAGCATTTGTAACCAAATGAAAGATTAGCTCATTCTCTTCGAACATCCACATAAAGTGAGCCAGCCACCGCACAAAAAAAAGCAGACGAATTTCGAAGAAATGGCTCATGACTGAGGTAAGTGAATTTGCGCCAATGCTATTGATTGATTAAACTAAATATGGAAGATTGCTTGACCGAGACTAAACTGTGCAAGACATCACCTGGCAGAAACTCCAGTACTCATGTGTTTTTTTTTACTGAAAAATAAGTTTATTTGTTGACGGGGCAGCGTGAATGGAAATCTCGTAACGGCATTGTGCGACGTCTCCTCACATTATCAATATGCGCCTCACTATGTGCGGCGCATATTTTGCTGAACAGAGCCTCGTTGTATTTCCCGCTCCAGTTAAATTCTCAATCGATAGCAGAGCTCCAGCGGCTGCGGCTGCTGCCTCTGCCAAACCTGGAGCGCAGCTGGTTTTGAGCTCCTTTGTGAGCCTGCTAGTAGAGCGACAATATCCGCAATATTGTGGAGACGACCAGCTCGTGTGGTGTATTTTTTAGAACACCTGGTTTTAGCACGCTGGGCTTCAGAATTTAAACAACATAGCAAACACTTCGTCTCTATCTACTTGGACCGGCCAACCACATAAGTAACTTTTGCCGTATTCTGTAGGCCCTCAGGTGCTAGAGCCCCGCTTCCAACTTTTTGCGTTGTAAACCTCTGAAGCTAATTTTAATCGTGAATTTACTCCGTCTTTAACACATGGCCAGTGTTGCATGTGACTTCCTGATCGGGTTCAAATTGAGTAGTACACTATTAATTATTATTCACTCCATCGTTGGAATCTCATCATCAGCTTGAGTTCTTTCAGGTTTAACTGAAAGCAGGCTTTCTGCCAGTGTCACCAGCGTAATAACAGATATCTTAGATACCATACACGGATTCACCGTTGCCCATGCGTGTAATAGAGACAGCAAGTTCTTAATGACCTCCTGCGTCAGCGGCGGCTCGCGTGCATGAAAAGCCTTGGAAAAATGCGGTTTTCCGCTGTGAGACCGATGAAGTACCACTGGAGGCTCTCTCCATTTCTAGAAGTATTGATCTGATCAGAAACATTATTAAAAAAAAAAAAGGAAAACTAGTCATATCTGACAGTATTTGCACTGAGACCTCAAAATTTATACGTTTTGTAACAAAAAACATATCCACTAAATATATAGCTCTTTGGTCGATTTGGAAAGTCCTCGGTTCAATCTGACTACACAGGCTAGAGACCTACATGAGGCACTGTTCTTTGAAAAATAATCAGCTTCTAGTGAATAGGCATAAAGTGCTTTAAGAGTAGAGCGAAATTGACTGAGACGGCCAGCTCTTCGGGCCCTCGTTTCCACCAACAAGAGGTAACCAGCAGAGAGAGAGCATAAAATGTGATCAGAGTAGCAAACAGTGTACATATGTGCCATCTATGACATCACACGGGTGGCAATATAGATAGAAGTGTGGCCAACGATGACTTGATCCCTGAAGGGCGCCAAGAGCACTACTCCACATTCCTCTGTTCGGCTGTAACTATAAAGGAAAGAATTATTCACCCGGAATTATGATTATAATCTAAGAGCCGTGGAAGGGCTTATACAATTCAACAAATAACGTTGGATTTCCGTGCACACGCTTTTGGCTCTCCCAGATAGAACAGAAGAGATTCGTTCGATCCCCGACATCGGCGTCTAGACATTGACACATCTGTCCGTGTATTTTGCCTGGCTGGATCACATGGAACGGTAGAGAGCCTAGCAGTAACCATTCACAGCGACAAATTCACACTGACTTTCCACCGTACTCGCCTTCGAGAGAAATTCCTCATATACTCCAAAGCTGCAGTATAAAAGAAACAAATATTGTGGTACTATACCGTCTCATGAAAGGGGCCACATCACGCTTAAGATCTGGGTGACACGACATCGAGAGAACCGGTGGTTCTCACTCGTTTCGCGACTTCGAGCGACCAGAATTCTTCTAATGCACCAAATAGAGCAATCAGCTCACCGATGTTGAAGGAAAGCCATCTCTTCGCACAAGAGCCAGCACTGTGCGACAGAAAGCGCGTTATAGCGACTTTGCTCAAATGGCAAACCGCAGAATCAGCCACCTTGGGGAGGCTCAGCGGCGTGACCGCAATACCCCTGGCATGATCCAGGCTTCATTCAAATAATGACAGAACTATCCATGGAGTTCTTGACGTGCATCAGGCAGTTTCTTCGCCAGGAGCACTTAATGTGTAAACCGCCCGGATTCCGAAGCCGGCCGAGGTGTGGCTCTAGTACTAGCCTCCGGTACTCAGAAATGTCATCACAAACCCCGACGGTCACAGCAGCGTACCCAACGACAGTTACAGTGCACAGAGCAGCCTGAGTGTCTCGTTTCCGCCGGATATCTCAGAGCAGTCAAGTCAGCGGCAGTCTGCCCTCATCGCGCGAAACTCCCCCTTATTAATTTGACAGACCTGTCTGGGTGTCTCTCCCTTGTGCCAATCTATGACATGTGAGAGCCTGCGTGCCTGTCGTCTGTCCCGCCACTCGCAGGACGTGGCACTCCACTTATCGGAAAGCCAAATTCTAACTTCCTATACAAGTAATTTGCGGTGTAAAAGAGATAGGAACATTCGCTAGAACACTACCAAATAAGCAAGGCAGAGTCGTGTCCTCGGCTCAACCGTTACGGGAGTGATACTTCACACCGTCATGTATTGAGAGATCGGTGCCTATTTGCAGACTCGACAAAGCATGTTGGGTGATATAGGGGAACAGAAAAGGTAAAATGGTTGAAAATGGGAATGCTAGGAGAATGGGTAGGATCTCGAAGGCTTGCGATATGTGCCGCAGGCGTAAGGTGAGAGTATGTTGTTTTCTTTCTACTATTTCGCATTCCTCGGGGACTTTTACTGACTTTCTTGCTTTAGTGTTGTGGCTCAACTCCCTGTACACAGTGTGCGAAATTTGGAGAGACATGTGTGTATAGGGCGCAGTATAGAGATAAGAAAGCCGATTTAACGCCCGCGCCGGTCGCGAAGGAGACTGCTCAGATGGTGGTACCAGAGCTCATGTCAGTTGGGAATACAAATGGAGAGTACTATGGTCCTGCCAGTAACTTTTCATTCCTCAGCCAGCTCAACTTCTTTGTCCGTGCTGCTGCCGAGGGGGGAACATCGTCACCCGCGGTAAAGGAAGAGTACACCGAGCTTATGCTCTTTGAGATAAACAAACATGGCCTGGATAACCTATCTCCAGAAGACCTGAGATTCTGCCCAAGCAACGTTACCGAGGATGCCATGCTGGACATGCTGAAGGGGTACTTTGAGTCATGGCACATCCCCACCCCTTTGTTCCACCCTGATGTTATAATAGAAAATGCGAAAAGGCTGTGGGCTCTTCAGCGACAGGAGAAACAGGACACCATGCCCAAGGAAGAGAGAGCTCTGTTGTACCTAATAATATCTGTGGGAGGAGCCGCGCTGTATTTCCCATATTTTGAGAACACGCGAACGCGGTCGAGTCGACTGTCGAGATTGTTTTACGTATATGCGAAGAATCTTGTCCCCGACATTTTTTGCCAAACGTCTTTCGTCGCGGCACAGGTTCTATTCTTTCTCAGTATGGCCTCGTGCAATCTTGGTGACACGAAAGTATCTTACCTGTACAGTGGGGCGGCAGTGCGTGTTGCTTTGGCTATAGGGCTACACAAAACAAACCCTATAGAGAATCAAACGGAGGAGACATATCTACACCACAGGACATGGGTCACCCTAAGCCAGTGGGAGCAATACTGGAGCTTTTGTGTAGGGAGGCCATGCTCTGTGAGGGATGACCTATTGCTTTCAGAACCGTACCCCCCTGCTTTCAAATACAAGGGCACAGGAGAACTGGCGACGTTCTCAATCAGCGCGGAGCATATGAGACTGAGAATACATTTTGCCGCCATATGCAGCAGCGTCCAAGCACAAGTGTACAGCGTCAAAAGGGAAATCCACGAAGTATTCAACTCTGTTGAAAGAATTTCCCTCAAGCTTGATGAGATCTACTACGGAACAAGCGACCCCCACTTGTGCTTTAGCGATATAACGAAAGCGGAGGAGCTGACAGAAGTCCAGTGCCGAGAATGGCTGTGGATCCGTCTCTATTTCTTATACCTGAAGCTGGTCTTGTTTCGGCCTTTTCTGGTGTTCTCTGCGTATGCGAAGAACTCGAGAGCGTCAAGATCTGCTGGCACTCTTGAGAAAATTGAAAAGGGGGCAGACGTATGCATCCAGGCGGCAATGATGATCCCCAAATTTATACAGGGAATAAATAAGTACCTACGCGGAAGACTGCCTGTTGCATTCATAAGTACATACCTCGAGAGTGCCTGTACAGTGCTGCTATTTTACATTACAACGACACTGGAGGATCTGACAGACAGTACTGTGACGGAAATATGGGAAGTTTTGAATGACACCTGTCTTTTCCTCCGTGGAGCGAGTGGGCCGTACGCAGGGAGCAGTCAAGTCATAGCTGGAGATGCTCTAAAGGCGCTGCAGGGAATTTTGCTGAAGTCTCCTGGACGTTCGCAGAATTCGATGTATGTGGTTGACGACGAAAATAACATTCCGGCTCTTAACTCTAGGTTCCAGCAAGCGGCGGCTTCTATAGATGATATGCTCGCTGGGGGAATGAGCGAAACGGCTTCGGACCAGACATTTGAGATATTCTGGCAGCAGACACTTGATTGGATAGCCAAAATTCCGTGATTTATGAATTTCGTCGTAGGTGGCAACTCTCGGATCTCGGATTACGCATAGCGGAGAGGAATATGCATACAACTGATTAAATGAACATCACAAAAGATTTGTAAGATTGTCGAAGTGGCAAAAGTCCTCAGCAAATCACGGGTGCTGAAGATTTTTTGAACTGATATTAAAGAAATAGAATATATTATCTGTAAACGTTTGGAAACTATAAAGCCGTAACCTCAACAGCGGGGCTCGCTTTCTCAGAGGAGTCGTTTTCATTCTCCGAAGACGCATTTATACTCTCATGAGGACCAAGTCTGCTCTTTGAGGTATGCAGTGAGTGCTGGTAGTCCGTCTCCTTTCCTCTGAACAGAGCATTGAAGATCTCAATGAAAGCGTCACGACCTTGATACAGAGGCAGCACAATGATGTAGATAGCGGCAACAAGCAGCCAGATCATCATTATCACGATCCAAGCTCTGAAGAGCGTCTTGCTGAAAATGTAGCTACTACCCTGCATGCCCACGGGAAGAATAATGTAAAAGCCAAACAGCAGCACCGCGTTGACAACACCAGTGATCCAGAAGTATTTGTTAAGCTGCTTTTTCTCCGCATCTGATGAAAGCTCCATTGCCTTCAGTTCGCCTTCATCAGCATCATCTCCAGCAACAAATGCGGTGTTGAAAACACTCCAGTCAAACTCGCCTTCATCTGGCAGCAGATACGACAGAATGATATAGTAAAAAGCAGGAGCGAATAGAGACACACAGTTTCCAATAAGACCCGCCTGGTAGCCCAGAAGAGTATCCTTTGTAAGGTTCTTGTCACTGAAGTGGTAAGCCGATCCAACCAAAGTGAGAACACCACTCACAGTTCCCAAAGGAGCACCATATATGAGAGCTCTGCTCGACATCTTATTCCAGAACAGAGCGAAAACCAAAGCAAACACTTCTGGAGAGACTATGATACCGAGAATTGTAATGAGCCATCCAACAGTGACACCTGCGTAGTTCAAGCCAACGGCCAGCGCGCCCATGAATAGACTGAATCCTATAATAGCGTAGTGAGTAACATTGACCAGCTGCTTACCAGTAGCGTTAGGGTTGATGTAAGTACGGTAGACGTCGTAAGTGCAGATAGAGGAGAAGGCAATCAACTCAGCCGATGAAGCAGAAGTGACAGACATAAACAACATCAGTAGACCAGCTGCAGCTCCGCTCTTACCTAAGATAGCGCCCATAGCGTAAATGAGCGGAAGTCCAGAGTTGACTTGATCCGCGGTAAGTGCATCTGGGTATGTTATGGAAGCTGGGTTCAATAGCAAAGCACGGGCAGTAAGACCACCGGCGGTTCCCAACGACCAAGGAATAATCATCCAGCAGAAACCACCCATAAAGTAACCCATGAACACACTTTTTGGCTTGGCAGCAATGACTTTCTGACCGTAAGAAGGGTCACCGAATACTGTAGACATACAACCAAGACACACACTCCATGTCAGCATCATAAAACTTGGGTTATCAAATGACAGAAAACTCAGACCGGTCTCCGAGGGGAAGACCTCATCAACTTCTTTCAACATTTCCCACAGCTTGTCAGGAGATCCAACGATAGACGACGTTGTAAAAGTGACAAAGACCATGACGATGATCACACCGTAGATGATAACTGTATGGATCCAGTCGGACAAGAAAGTTGCTTTCAGCCCACCCATAAGAGTGTAAAGACACACACCAACTGGTAACAGGAAACAGGCAGCAATAATATGCATTCCCGAGGCAGCATGGAAACCTTGACTTCCACCCAGCAGTAGAAGAGCAGACACGAGGATATTTGTGCAAACACCATAAACGATATACACGCTGTGGGCGGCGCTTCCCAGTCTCACCTGGATCAGTTCGGCAATTGTGTGCGCACCTGGAGCGATAAGCTTCATCTTCAGTGCAATGTAAAGAAACATGAAAACCTCGATCGTTCCTGCAACACCGTACATGTACCCACCTGAAATGCCATAGGTGTAACCCCATTCCGAAGAGGTGAGCAAAGTTCCGGGCCACGTCCACGAGGAAACAGTGGCACTTGCAATAAGCCCTGATGTGACAGTTCTACTCGCTGTCACCAGTCTTTCCGAGTTCTGCTTTTGACCCAGATATTTCGAGAGCAGGTGCGTAATGAATATCATCAAAACGGCGAAGAGGGCACCGAGACCCACGGCGTACCCGTACCCGTATTTCTGGGGTAAAATAAAATCCAGATCAGCCATTTCTGTTAGTCCTTCCAGTTGTGATCTAGATCTGTTCTGTGAAGACCAGGGGGTGCCATCGACAGTATATATATGTTATGGCCTTCATGAATGTTACTGCCCGAAAAGGGCTTTGCTGGTGCTTCAGCCGTGCCATATCCTCGGATATCGGAATAAACAGAGCGGAAAGATATCGGAATAAAATACAGATAAGGAGCTGTCGGGAAATGTACTTCTCGGTGGCACCACCATCGTGTTTGGCTAGATGGCTCCGTGACACTTAGTACTGGGTGGGCGTCGCAGGTGAGATATTTTAACTTCCAGTCTGGGAACTTCCGGGCGGACTGCAACTAACTGAAATGTCAGTTCTGTCTCCAGGTGAGCGCTACTCGATAGCTGAGAAATGGATCTCACCTTTATCTGCTGCTCTCGGTCCGCGTTGATCTGCCATCTTCGAACTCAGGTCGCAGATCTCCCTTCATTACCTAGCAATTACTGCTCTGCTCGCCAGGGACAGGAAGGTGAGAAACTCTCCTGACAGATTTATCTACTGGGCACCCCGCTCTAAATGGGTGGGTTGGAGGCCAGCACAAGTAGCCAAAGGCGAGCTCAACTCATTTCTCGTTTCGGCCGAAGCTTTGAAGCAAACCGAAGTTTGTTTTCCTGCCCGCATACACGTGCGTTTCCTTGATCACTCACGCTTCAGGCTGATAAGAAGAGATCACAGAGGTGGCGCTTATCGGGCGCGTCAACTGTCGTGCATCCTGAAGAAACACGGAGAGGGATTTTAGCTTCGACGAAGCTATCGGATAACGGCTGGCTAAGAGAGGTCGGCCGATCGGCTTACAGTTACAAACACAAGACCACCAATCAGTGAGGGTCAAGGTATCTAGATCGTATGGCGTAGGCACATGGTACATAATATATGCGCTGACTTGAGTAAAAGCCGAATTCCCAGATATCGTTCTGCCGTGTTCTCACTCCAAGGTGTTCCCCGAGACTGAGCATATTCAGCCCTGGCGAAATGCAGCTAGCAGAGATAACCATTCTAGATACCCGGCTTACGGAATAAATTCTGAAGATTATCTGGCAGGTCCGCTAGCGGATGCTCGTGGGATCTGATTGCTCACAGATAGCCCATACTCAGTTCTTATCTCAAGTCATAAGGCCTCTATGCAGAGCTCATCAAGGAGATATAACTGAGAAAAATTTCTCGTCCGTTCTGGAGTAGACAAAAATGATAGAGGTGAGTTTTCAGCTTTATTTTGGAGTGCGGAGGTTGGCCCGCTCGTTGGCCTCCATCCAGATGCGCAAACCCTAGTCAGGGAAACCAAAATGCTTATCCAGAGTGCGAAGATGTAACCCCAACACTGACTGCCAAGCAAAAGGTTCGCACAGGAATTATTTTTGTTCGAGCTGCGCAGACCTGTTTGTAACGTCACTGCACCGGTCGGCGATTCTTTTCCCACTCCAGTCGCTGCTGTGTTTTTTACACCGAGGCCACGTCTCTGCACAGTGTAAGGCCTACACACTCCAATTCACTACCGCTAAAATGAACTGCGACCTGTTTGCCTCTCTCGTCCAACTGCATGATCGCCCAGCTGCGATATTCCATTCTCGAGTTTTGATGTCTCTGTGTCGAAGAGTGTCTCGAGGTGACTGAAAGAAGCTTAGACTAATGGGAAAACCTCCTAATACCCATTAGTCTAAGCTTCTCACCCGAGTTTATCACAACAAGCGTGCACGCAAAACCCGCGAACACGAAAAGCGCAGATATTGTGCTATACCAGCCTATCCCTATGGCGTTGATCGCATCTAGAGTTGTTGCGCTCGCGACTGTGCCACCTATGTACCGGATAAAGTAGTTCCCGCCGATCGCATCCGCGCCTATAATAGGCGACATTGAGTCAACGCAATACGCGTTAACGCTTGGGTATGTCACTGTCTGCGCACATGCTGCGAGAAACATGCATACCACGGGTAAAGCAATACCGCCGACCTTCTTCTCTAAGGACCACCCATAAACTATCAGGCTAACGGGGAGAACCAGACCGCATGCAACATAGGTTGACCGCAGTCTGTCCTCAGGGACTCTGCGGCTCTTTTTCACAATCCACTTCCGCACCTGCCTATCAGCGAGTCTTCCTCCGAAGAGAGAACCTAAAACGTAGCCGCTCCCTGGAGCTATGTAAAACAGAGCGCTGTCTAAGGGGGAACTCAGATTGAACCTTGGGTTGACGATGTACCTTATAGGGGTGAGCAAAGCGTACATGTTATACATGAGACTCAGCGAGACAATACCCACCAGAAACAGATTTGGGTACTTTAGACTCAGCACCACTTTGAAAGGGTTAAACCAGAGCATCTTGATGTGGCGCGGGTCGCTCCGTCTCCAGAGATGCTGCACCTCGGGCAGGGTCTCCTTGAGTAAAAAAAACGACAGCAGCGTGGTTATTCCCCCAAGCACTGTTAACACGACAAAGATATACCTCCAAGAGACGAAATTGACAATGATGCCGCCAAAGAGAGGAGCAAATCCCGTGCCTATCTGCGTCCCTGAAAGCACCCACCCCATGCTTGTTCCTCTGCGCGACGGCTCATACACATCGCCGACCACACTGGCGCCCACAGAGAAGAACGACGTTGCAAAGAGAGCTGAGAAGGCTCTAAATACAAAGAACATGGTGATATTCTTGGAAAAGACAACAAGCAGGATAGACACAGTAAAACCGACCGAGTTCAGCAGGAACACCGGGCGTCTACCGTAGAAGTCACAATAGGGGCTCCATACGCACGGAGAAATAGACATCAGCAGACAGTAAACGGCATTGGAGAGATTCACCACTGTCCCTGAAGTGTTGAACTCTTCGGCGATTTCTGCCACGGCCACCAGGTGCGAACTGGAGGACATCGGAGAAAGAAAGCACGAGAGAGCGACCAAAAACACAAACGACCTCTTGCGTCTCTCGGAAAACCGATTGAACCTGTCTTCTTCCGGTTCCTCGACGGCTATTTGGTCTATCACAAACTCCTCATCGCCGAGGCCAAGGGTCTCAACGGTGTTCTCGACTTCAGGCTCGTCGTCCTCAATTACCCCTGATTTTCTTTGTGCAAGAGCTTCCCCGCGGCTTGTGGTTATCCGCAGTGCCAGATGGCTATCAGTTATAGTAGTACTCATTCTATCGTAGCGCACACCTCTAGACTGGTTCAGGGAAAGAAAGTGTGAAGCCAGAGAGACGGTTCACTTCTCGAAAGAGTCATGCATCTGCTTCGCCGGGTTTCGTGAAATTATGCGCCGCAGAGATCTGCACCGGAACAAAATCGGATTTAGATTTTATATTTTACATTTCTTCTACATCTTTACATTGACGCACTATTTATCCTGCGGATATACAGTCCCACCGCGTCTTCTCACGTCGTCCATGAGCTTCATCACGAGCATGGTTTCTGCGGGTGGTACGACAGCGCTCGTGGTTCTTCCTGCCAGCACGTCCTCGGCAACGGCGTCGGCCTCGTAGATGAACCCCTCGCCTTCGTAGTCGAAGTCTCTTGTAATGGGCGGCGTGTTGTCGTGAAACGTGATCCGGTAACGGTCGGGGCGGGCCTCGTTGCGCGCCGACATCTCGAGCACCGCTTTCGAGCCCTCCAGCCTGAGGAACGGCTGCGATCCGTCAGCACACATCGAGCACGATAGCACCGCATGTGCGCCCTGCTCGTACTGCAGCAATATCGACGAAATGTAGTCTATGCCGTTGCGCACGCTCTGCATCGATTCGTGCTTGAACTGTGTGTGTTCATCGCCGAGTTTTTCATCGAGCAGCGCCCTTGCGTACGTGATACAGTACACCCCGATGTCCAGCAGTGCACCTGCGCCGAGCACCGGATTCAGCACGCGTGAATCGGGTGCCGCGGACTCGAGATGGAAGTCAGACGCAAAGTCCACACGCAGCCTCGATATCTCGCCAAGAGTCTTTTTTGTGAAGATGTGTTCTCTAGCCTCGAGCACGAGCGGCAAGAAGCGCGTCCACACGCCCTCCATCAGGTACAAATGTTTCTCCCGGGCGAGATTGAACATTTCCTGAGCCTCCGTCGCGTTGATCGCGACGGGCTTCTCACAAAGCACATGCTTGCCGGCCTGTAGCGCCCTTATCGTGTGCTCTCGGTGCAGCGAGTGCGGCAGGCCGATGTAGACAATATCTACGTTCTCGCTTTCATACACCTCGTCATAGCTCTGTATCTCAGGAGCGACACTCACACCCACAGAGGAGTTGATCCTATCCACAAACGCCTGTCCTCTCTCTTGCGCGCTTGAGCCCACGGCCGATACCACATGGTTCACACGCGCATCGCCGCGCGGGCGCACCAGGTCACTCATGAATTTCCCAGAGATGTTCCCGCTGCCTATAATACCCCATCTTATCGACATATCTCGCACAAGCGGATGCTGTAGTTCACCCAACTGACAGTGCGACAAAGTATCCGTGGAGGTAGAGTGGGTTGTTGCAGTGGAGACGACGGGCCGTCTTTGTAGCGCACGCAGACGAGATGTAACAACGTCTACTTACCGTCTTCCCGGATGACCACGTCAGAAATGAGGGGATAGATCAAGTTTATCCGGGTGTCAATGACAGACGACGAGTATACGAGCTGCCAGTTAGAACGCTGCGCAGGTGGTTTGAAACGGGGAAGAGAAAGCGATGTAACGTGTTTAACCGATGTAACATCTCTCCCCCGTATCACTATCACTAAGAAGGGGTATCGATATTATATAAATAAACACCGCTACTGCTAATCTAATCGCAGTACGAGCGTCGACTAATGTCACATATGTATCACGAAGAGATAGAGGATACAGGTTTCACTGTTGTCCGCAATTTTCTCTCGGCAGAGCAGGTTGCGCGCTATCGCGACGCTGCACAAGCAGTCCTGGACCACGCCAGAGAGGGCAAGTGGTCCGACGTGAGGACCAGGGGCAAGCAGTTCCCTCCTTGGCCAAAGAATTTTAGTCCCGATATATGGGGTGTCACTGGACTGCTGAATCCGAAGCTCGGCGAGCTGTCACTCCCGTTCCATGAAGTGTATGCCTCCGACGAGATGCTCGCCATAGTGACGGACATTCTAGAGACACCGGTGTCTAACGTGTCGATGGAGCTGCTCAACATGCTTGTGAACCCGCTTACAGACTTTGGGCTCGAGTGGCACAGAGACGACATTAAACCCGATGTTACACCGGAAGAGGAAGCAGATAAGCTGTTATCAGCGCCGTACGCTGGTACCCAATTCAATCTCGCGCTTTTGGAAGATAGGTGTTTAATAGTGATTCCTGGATCGCACAAGCGCGTACGCACCGAATCAGAGAGAAAGGAGACAATCTCGAGCTCTTCGCGCAGAGGTTACATCCCCGGACAGATTGAGGTGCTGCTGCACCCTGGCGATATTGTCTTTTACAACAGTAACATTCTGCACAGGGGTGAGTACTTTGCCAAGGAGCCCAGGCTTACTCTGCACGGCAGCTATGGCCACAGGGACTACGGCAAACAGAGAGCGCGGCTTGTGCTGCAGCACGGGGTGGGAGACTGGCTCGGAGACCTGCAGCCACGCAACAGCAACCTAGCAGGCCTGAAGTCGGGACTTGAAAAGCTGGACCAGGAAAACAGGGGTACAGCGCTTGGCTTCTCGCTCGACGGTTAGGAAAATGGCTGTTTTTTACGTACTTGTTTATTTAGAGGACAAAATTAAAGTTTTGGCTTAAAGCTTTCCACAGCGCTGAAGTCAGCGACGATTGTAACGTTACCGTGCTCCTGCAAGAACGTACTGGGGAAATCAGACCCCACCTTGCCTGTTACGGTCTTCTGCAGGGCCTTCTGTTTCTTGTCGCCAAACACGAGGATCAGCACCTCCTTCGAGTTATCCAGCACCGTGGATATCCCGACCGACAGGGCGAACCTGGGCACCTTGGACGTATCGTTGTCAAAGAAGCGGCAGTTCGCGTCGATCGTACTCTGCACGAGGGTGACTTTCCTCGTCTTGGAGTCCCTGGGCGATCCCGCTTCGTTGAACGCGATATGTCCCTCCGGCCCGAGGCCGCCCATGAACAGCTGGATGCCGCCGTACCTCTTGATTTTCTCCTCGTACTCCGCACACTCTCTCTCCACGTTGTCGGTGTTGCCGTTGAGGATATTTATGTTCTCCGGGCGGAAATTGACGTGGTTGAAGAAATTATCGTACATGAACCTGTGGTACGACTGCGGGTCGTCCTCCGCGAGGCCCACGTACTCGTCCATGTTGAACGACACAACATTCGTGAAGTCCACCTTCCCGGCTCTGTACAGCTCTGCCAGCTTGTGGTACACTCCCTGTGGCGAGCTTCCTGTAGGCAGGCCAATCACAAACGGCCGTTCGGCAGTAGGCGCAAATCCGTTTATCTTATCTGCTATGTAGGCTGCCACCTCTGCTGACGCAGTTTCCGCGTTCTCGTATAGCTGTAATTTCCTATGCTGCTGTCAGTAAATCCCGCCACCACAAGCCATCGCCCTCCAGTACTCACATAGTGCTCTGTGAGCTTTCGACGTCTGGTGTAGCTGAGTTTTGTCTTATATTTTTCGCTCTCCTCACCGCCAAAACTCCTCACGGAATCTCTGATGTTACATCGCCCCTGATGTTACATCGTGCCGTTGAGTCCCGCACTATATGCAGCCTCCCGCGCGCTGCTGTCACGGCGTAGCCGCGTTCGCTCCACTCGTGTGGGAGGACCCGCAATTTAGGGTTAGTCTTATCTTTCTCCGTGTGGCCTAGCGTAGCGCGCAGTATAATGTAACGTGCTGGGCCCGTATATAAACTATGCGAATGTATATAATGTAACGTTGTAATGTGCATCAACGGATTATCTTATCTGGAGTGCCGCTTGCAGACAGACGTCAACGTCACACACACGAGTTTTTCCCCCCGTTGACGTGGATCTATATATAATACGGCTTGTCCGCTGGAAAATCACTTTCTCTTCCAGCGGAAAACAAATAAAGATGTCTTCTGAAAAGCTAGATGAAAAGATAGACAACACTGTGGAGTCTGAGGAGAACTCCATACCAGCGCCAGCAGCGCGCTGGTACGATAAGCCTCTGATTAAGGGCTTTCCCGCCTACTCTAATGCAATCTCGCAGATTCTCATGGTGAGCTTCGTGTGTTTCCTGTGTCCCGGTATGTTCAACGCGCTGTCTGGGCTCGGTGGTGCCGGGCTGTCGGACATAAAGCTGTCGGACGATGCGAACACGGCGCTGAACTGCACGTTTGCGACGGTCGGTTTCTTCTCGGGTATTATCATCAACACCATCGGTCTGCGCTATGCGCTTGCCTTTGGCGGTAGCGGCTACGCGGTCTACACCGCGTCGCTGCTGTGCTACTACCACACGGCAAACCGCGGGTTTGTGATCTTCGCCGGAGCGTTTCTCGGAATCACTGCGGCGTGTCTGTGGGCCGCGCAGGGTGCGATTCTCATGAGTTACTCCACCGAGGGCACGAAGGGTAAGCTGTTTGGTGTCTTCTGGACGATCTTCAACCTCGGTGCGGTGATCGGGTCGATCATCCCGCTTGCGGACAACATCAACAACAAGGGCTCTTCCGTCAACGACGGCACCTACACTGCGTTCCTCGTGCTGACGATCCTCGGAGCGATCCTCGCCTGCTTTCTGCTGCCCGTGCAGAGGGTGATGAGGTCTGACGGATCGAAGGTTATCCACATGAAGCACCCCACGCTGAAGAGCGAGGTCCTGGCGCTCTTCAGAGTGCTCTACAAAGAGCCACACGTGTGGATGCTCTTCCCCATGTTTTTCGCATCGAACTGGTTCTATGCCATCCAGCAGAACGGGATGAACGCTGCGCGCTTCAACATCCGCACGCGTTCGCTGAACTCGCTGCTCTACTGGTTCATGCAGATGGTTGGGTCCATGGTCTTTGGTTACGTGCTTGATCTCAAGTTCATGAAGCGTAGAACGCGTGGCCTCGTCGGGTGGGCGGTTGTGTTTGTGTTGACGTTTGCGATCTGGGGCGGGGGCTACGCGTTCCAGAGGCAGTACACCCGTGAGACTGCACCCAAGATGACCGCCATCGACTTCACCGACAGGGAGTTCATCGGGCCGATGTTCCTGTACATGTTCTACGGCGCGTACGACGCCGTCTGGCAGACGTTTGTTTACTGGATCATGGGTGCGCTCTCGAACTCGTCGCGTAAGCTCGCCGTGTACGCCGGTTTCTACAAAGGTCTGCAGTCTGCCGGTGCCGCCATCGTGTGGCGTCTCGATGGACTCGAGAAGCCGTACATGGCGATCTTTGCGTCGTCGTGGGGGTTGCTCGCCGGCTCGCTGGTGATCGTGTTCCCTCTGCTGTGGACCAGGATCGAGGAGCACACTGCGATCGAGAAGGATCTCGCGTTCTCCGACGAGACCATCGAGGACGTCATCAGCCCGACAGCCTCCAAGGGCGCTGTAGTGTAAGCGTTTTGGGTTTTTAGTTTCTATTAATGTCTACTTTTACTTTATAGGCCAGTATCCCGGAAATAAAAAGTGCATCTTTTCCAGCAGCTCGCGCTTCACGCCGTCTGGGCTCGTAGACACGGAGTACTTCATGCTTCCTTCGAGTCCCGCGCCGATCTTTCCCGCAGACAGCTCTGTTTCGAGCTTCGCGATCACCTCTGCGGCGAGGACGTGCGCGTTTGCGGAGTTCGCCTTGAGGTTCCCCACCACTGTCTCGACCGTGACGGGCTCCTCCGACTCGTTCCACGCGTCGTAGTCCGTGGACATGCACACCATCTGGTACGCGATCTCCGCCTCGCGCGCGAGCTTCGACTCCGGCACCGCAGACATGTTGATGACCGAGCCGCCCCACGCCTTGTACAGGCGCGACTCGGCGCGCGTCGAGAACGCGGGGCCCTCCATGCACACGAGCGTGTAGTCGCGCTCGCCGCCGTCCACAAAGCGCGAGTGCACGGCGATGGTGTCGCCGCTCAGCACGCCCGGCCGCAGCGCGATCTCGGTGATGGTCTTGTTCAGCGCGAGGTCGAACGGCTCGCCAAACCCGGCGTGCGCGACAAACCCGTGTTCGAAGAACGTTGACGCTCTGATCCCCTTCGTGCGGTCGATGATCTGGTTCGGGATGACAAAGTCGCGCGGCTTGATCTCCTCCTGGAGCGACCCGACGGCGCTGAACGCGACGATCGCCCTAACGCCGAGCTGCTTCAGCGCGGCAATGTTCGCCGTGTTCGGCACACTGCTGGGGAGCAGGTCGTGGTGCTGGCCGTGGCGCGCGAGGAACGCGATCGGGAACCCAGACTCCGTTCTCGAGATGGTGATGGGCGACGACGGGAACCCCCATGGCGTCGAGACCGTGAGCCTCGCGACCGGAGTGAGCGTCTCGAGGTGGTACAGCCCGGTACCACCGATAATAGCCAGCGTGACCGGCTCATTGAACACGCTCGGCAGCGACGACAGGTCTACTGACGGGAACTCCTTGCCCATGCTGCTGTTGCCCTCGCTGTGTTCTCCCAGCAGCCAGCGCCGCCGTTCTCATCCGCCAGCACAACGTGCGCGTGGTGGGAGAGAACACGACCCCATTACGCCATTCCGCACGGCTCTCGCTAAGCAGATACTCCGGTGGAGGGTCCAGCGCTGGTCTGCTGGCTCTGTGGTGTGTGGTGTGTGGTGTAGTGGGCTGGCGCTCTAGCGCTCTGGCGTTCTGCTAGAGCTACAGCGGGCCCTGTGGGGAAACCCTGAACCGGTCTACACTGTCTTCTCATTACTGTTATTACTGCTACCGCAGGCCCCGCTCTGCGGTTGTCTTTGGGATAAGCGGCGCGCACTCCGCCGCGCGGTACTCGGGGCCCTGGATGATGTTATCGATGATGTAGTACTGCACGGTGTTCATCACGAGCGGGAAGAGCAGAATCACAAACGAGATCTGCAGCCACGGGTACTTGTCGCACCAGTTGAGCAGGTAGTTAGCCGCCATGTAGAAAATAGGGATCTTCAGCAGGATGGAGTACACCACCGCCTTCATCGCAACCAGCGCCGCGAGGTACACCGCGAGCTGCTTCGCGAAGCTGCGCCAGCTCGGCGGCGAGCCGTACTCGCCGCTCTCTATCCCCGTCACCCGCAGCCGCGTGCACGCCGCGTGTATGTAGAACAGGAACACCCACAGCAGCGGTATCCCCACCGTCGTGTCGAACAGTATGTTCAAAAAATAGTAGTCGCACGGGTTGTCAAAGTCGGGGTCGTCATCGGGGGGGCCCAGCGGCGGGCCCCCCGGCGGATCCCGCGCGCCACCGTCGTACCCGCCGCCGCTCAGCACACTCATCGCCAGGTTCAGCACGTGGATGAACGCCGTCCCCACGAGCTGCTTCGACACGTCAAAGGACCATATCAGCCACGGTCGCTGCGGGAACTCGTGGAAGCGCTTGTACAGCAGCGACGACAGCGACAGCAGACCCAGCAGAAACTGCACGAGCAGCGCAAACGGGCCAAGCAGCTGGCACTGATTATCCGTCTGCATCGGCTCTCCCTCCCACCAGTGCAGGCTCCACGAGTGCAGACGGCGCCGCCGCGAGAGCAAGCCTGCTGCCGGCTCTGTGCGCACTCCGAGAAGGGGGCGTGCGCTCACCGCCCCAGTATAAATTTGTCATCTGCCGGGGCCCGCAAACCCCCACCAGCCCCGTCTACACCACCACGAGCGAGAGAGGGAGACAAGGAGAAGCGCGAGAGATGACCGAAGAGAAGCCGAGTGAGTGTTATGTGTGTGTGTCCGTGTGTGCTCGCTGAAGACTGACCCTGTTTCGCAGAGTACAAGCCGTGCTGTGTGTGTGTGCCCGAGAAGGTTAAAAGAGACGAGTGTCTGCTGAGTAACGGCCAGGATAACGGCAAGTGCGACAGCATCATCAGCGCGTATAAGAGCTGTATGAAGGGGTACGGTTTCGCTATCTGAGGGCCTGAGAGCGAGAGGTGGCAGTAGCGCTCTGTGGGAGCTTGTACATACATACACAGAGGGGTGCCACCTGACCGGAAGCACCTGCCCTCTTATTTCGTTCGCATCTCAATTCCCCAGTGCCCGCGGGCAGAGTATATATATGTGAAAAACACACACTGGGCGACTCCGAACGTGTTCTCTTGCTATAATATATATATATATATTAGTAACAACTACGCCATGTCTGTCAAGCTCAACAACGGACTGCTGATGCCGCTCGTCGGGCTCGGGTGCTGGAAAATTCCCAACGACATCTGTGCCGAGACGGTGTACGAGGCGATTAAAGTGGGATACAGGCTGTTTGACGGCGCTGAGGACTACGGGAACGAGGCGGAGGTCGGACAGGGCATCAACCGCGCCATCGCAGAGGGGATCGTGAAGCGCGAGGAGCTGTTTGTCGTGAGCAAGCTGTGGAACTCGTTCCACTCGCGCGTCGAGGACGCGCTCAACAAGACGCTGTCTGACCTGAAGCTCGACTACGTCGATCTCTTCTACATCCACTTCCCGATCGCTCAGAAGTTTGTGCCCTTTGCCGAGAAGTACCCGCCTGGGTTCTACTGCGGCGACGGCGACAACTGGCACTTTGAGGACGTGACGCTGCTCGAGACGTGGACGGCGATGGAGGCGCTCGTGGAGAAGGGCCGCGCCAAGTCGATCGGCATCTCGAACTTCTCGGGCGCGCTCATCCAGGACCTGCTGCGCGGGTGCTCTATCAGACCGCAGGTGCTGCAGATTGAGCACCACCCGTACCTGCAGCAGCCGAGACTGATTGAGTACGCGCGCGCGGAGGGTATCGCCGTGACGGCGTACTCGTCGTTCGGCCCGCAGTCGTTCCTCGAGCTGAACATGGACAAGGCGCACTCGGCGGTTAACCTCTTCACGCACCCGGTGGTAGCGGGCATAGCGGCGGCGCACTCCACCACACCTGGCGCGGTGCTGCTGCGCTGGTCGACCCAGCGCGGGATAGCCATCATCCCCAAGTCGAGCAAGAAGGAGCGGCTGCTCGGGAACCTGCAGGTGGACAAGTTCTCGCTCACAGACGCGGAGGTTGCGGCTATTGCGAAACTCGATATCGGACTGAGGTTCAACGACCCGTGGGAATGGTGTAAGCTCCCAAGTTTTATTTAGTGGTTCGTAAAAGAAACCAAAAAAAAAAAAAGGACCCCCCCACACGAGAGGGCTAATCTATCACAGAGTAGTATACATAATACACATATAACATGAGCTATGACTACCTGGTCAAGACCATCATCATCGGGTCTTCTGGCTGCGGGAAGTCGAGCATTCTGCGCCGGTTCGTCAAAGGCGACTGGAATGTGCTGATATCCGAAACGATCGGGACCGAGTTCACGTCCAAGGTGATAGACGTCGGCGAGGCGTCGGGAATCGCACAGGAGCCGGTGCGGATAAAACTGCAACTGTGGGACACGGCGGGGCAGGAGCGGTTCCGGTCGCTCACGCGGAGCTACTACAGAGGCAGCGCGGGCGTTGTGCTCGTATACGACATAACGAACAGAGACACCTTCAGCAGTCTCGAGGAGTTCATGGTGGACGTGATAAACCTGACAGAGTCAACGCGGTCGATCGTGGTGGTGGCGAACAAGACAGACCTCGTGGGCGCGACGGACCCGACGCTCGTCGTGAGCAAGGAGGAGGCGATGAACTTCATCCTCAAGTACTCAAACATCCTGCAGCAGGACATCCCGCTGATATTTACGAGCGCGCTCGCCAACGAGCACATCGCGGCCGTGTTCGACAGGATATCCACCAGCATACTGACGAAGATCGAGCTCGGCGAGATCGACCCGGAGAACCTCTACAGCGGCGTGCAGTACGGCGAGCTGCCGTACGAGCTGGTGGACACCGGCGACGGGCGCAGGCGCCGCGTCAAGCTGGGCAGCATCAATCTCTCCGCCATCAAGCGCAACTCGTGCTGTTGATGGCGCTTGTGTACTTTATCTAAACGAACCCCGTCGCTCTGTGTACATTCCGACTTTTCGCCCTGTGTTTTTCTCGTTTAACGGCAGGCTCACCACTTTTGCCACGCCACCCACATGCAGCGCTATGACCCACTAGGGGCGCTCGCCTCGTTCGCGCCGCTGAGAGACACACTATCGCCGTCGAGAATACTCGTACAGATCATCCTTCTGCAGTGCTTCTACTACACGGCGGCGACGGTGATGTTCTACCTGACCGCGTCGCTCGCAGGGTACGACTTCCACCTCGACTGGGTCTTCTCGTGGACGCTCGTCGACTCGAAGAACACGCTCGGGTGGACGCTGTTCGCACTGTGGCTGCTGGACTCGCTGCTGTGTGTGTGCTTCATGGTGGTGATTGTCGGCCGCAGTAAGCTTGCGTGGGACTTTGCCGTGACGATACACGTAATAAACGTGCTCGTCTGCTGGCTGTACTCGCACAGGTTCCCCGCCCACACGCTGTGGTGGTGTCTGCAGGTCCTCAGTACGCTGATCCTCGTGAGCCTCGGGACGTGGACGTCGCGCTGGAGGGAGCTGAGAGACACGTTCTTCGAGGGCATGGTGGACCCGGAGCTGGGCAGCTCGACCGAGATGAAGAACCTCGCTGCGCCGGCTGCGCCGGCGGGGGCGGGGGCTGTGGTAGCGGCGGCGACTGCGGAGGGACAGTCGAGCTGATAAAGAAAAGAAGAAGAAAGAAAATCATTCATTATACCTATACTGCGTAGCTATCAGTACTTTTGTAGGGATCTGCGCAGACGGCGACGGGATGAGCAGCTTGGCGCGCGCCTTCGCGTCGTCGCAGTGTATCACATACCCAAATCCCAGCACCGACGAGTTGACTATGTCCTCTATGAGCGCGCTCTCGTCCTTCTCGTACGCGTAGCGGTCAAGCGCGAGTCCGTGGGGGTTCACGAGCGCAACAACAACGTTCGACATTGTCGCAGCAGACACCTCGAGCTTCGTCAGAAACTGCGCGTACTCGTCTGCGGGCTTGCTCTCGGCGCGCTCCTCCATGTCGCCGCTGAGGAACGAGTCGTTCGTGGGCAGCGCAGACGCAGACGCCTCGGAGGCGTCCACCGGCCGGTAGACGATCAGCTCCGCGTACGCGACGGAGATGGTGTACGGACTCAGCACGTTGTTCTCGATCCCGTAGAAGTACTCCCTGATGCTCCGCTGCTGCACATTACGCACGTACTGCTCGTCCTTCTCGACACATCCGGACGAGCGCGACACTTTCAGAAACGTCACCTTGCCGCTGCTGATCTTCTTGCGCAGGTCTATGAACAGCCGCTCGTTGCCTATCACCACCACCACGTCCACGCCAAAGTCTGCCACGATGCCCTCTATGACGCCAAAGTCTTGCGACCCGAGCGCAGGCGTGTCTATAACCGTGCCGGACGCCCGCACTGCCACGTCCTCCGCGAGCCGGCTCTTCACCGTGAGCCCGAGCCGCGACACCTCGTACTTGTACAGCTTCTCGTTGTCCGCGATCCGCTCGAGCCCGTAGTTCCGCACGATCGGCTGCTTCTGGTGGTACAGCGACGGGCCCGTCGTCACACTCTCGCCCAGCGCGACGTTCTCCACGTTCAGCAGGTCCGACACCGCGGTCGCAGACAGGTTGCCGGGCACGGTGAACACAGGCTCGCGCGGGTTCAGGTTCACCAGCAGCGGCGACCGCTCGAACTTCTCCGCGTATGCGCACAGCACGCGCGCCAGCGACGTCTTCCCGCTGTCGCGACTGCCTATTATCAGCACGCTCGGCCCGCTGCGCGACTGTTCCTGGCGCACGCGGCGCTGCTCCTCGAGAGCCAGGTGCAGGTTCAGACACTGCGCCATGACGGTCTCCTCGCTCACATACTCCGACACGCACTCGCCAGAAAACGAGAGCCGGCACCCGGTATAGCTGAACACACACGATTTCACAGCGCCGTGGAACGTGTAGTCGCGCTGTGCCGCGAGCTCTGTGCCAAAGACCTCTGCGATCCCAGACACCACGCGCACCACTACCCGCCGCTCGGCCGCTACCTCAAACCGCCACTCGGAGTGCGCAGGCACATCCATCACAGTCGCATCTGCCGCCACGCCCGTGCTGCCGTCCATGCTTGCTCTCTACAGCTGGCTACACTGCGTTTGCTCGTCTCGTCTCGTCTCGTCTCTACTTTTCAGCTACTTGACACACTACTCACTCCCCTTGCACTATGAGCGAGGGACTGGCCCTCTGCGCCCACTCGGTCCAGCTGCCGTCGTAGACCGCCACGCCCTTCTCTGCGAGCCCGGCAAACTGCAGTGCGTACGCAACCACGCACGCCGTCACGCCGGTCCCGCACATCACGACCGCGGGCAGCGAGCCGTCAACGCCGAGAGCCTCGAACGTGCGCCTGAGCAGCACAGGGCTCTGGTACCCACCGCTGTGCGCCAGCACGCTCGTAAACGGCACGTTCAGCGCCCCCGGGACGTGGCCCGAAGGCAGCCCGCGTCTCGGTTCCGGCGCCTCGCCGGTGAAGCGCGGCCGCGCGCGCGCGTCCAGCAGCACAAACTCGCGCCCGACATCGCCCTGCTGCACGCGCGCCAGCAGCTGCTCGTACACAACGACTTTGCTTGCGTCCGCCGGACGCGCCGTGTACAGCGCCGGGTGCTCCAGCGTCGTCGGCCCGTCCACGGGCGACGCCGACAGCACGTCCGAGACGGGCGCGCCGGGCGAGCCGGTCCTGACCATGAGCTGGCTGTGCTCCTCCAGCTGCACAAGTATAGGGTAAGTGTCCAGGATGTTTATCTTCCTCTTGTCGTGGCCGAATATCTCAAACATCCACGCGACGCGCGCACAGCTGAAGATGCCCTGCTGGTCGTACACGAGCAGCGTGTCGTCGCGCCTCAGACCCAGTCCGCTCAGCGTCTTCGCCCACACTTCCGGCGTCGGCAGCATGTGTGGGTAGGGAGACGACGCGTCGCACGCCTTGTCTATGTCGACGAAAACAGAGTTCTCGCCCAGCCGCTGCTCCTCGAACCCGTCAAAACCAGTGCGCAGAGACCCAGGCATGAACCACGTCCCGTCAACAGTCACCACCCGCGACGAGCCCGATGCAAGCAGCGCCTTTGCTGCGCCCGCTTGGAGCCGCGATACCGCACCTTTCACCTGCTCGAGCATCTTTGCGGTCTTGTTACCCTCAAGCACCCGCTCTGCGTTCAGAGGCTTCGCGGTCGGGAGTACACGAACTCTATGGCGGTCAGGTTCACGCGCCGACACAGGAGCTGTCCGTGGCGCGCCAGTGGGGTGGGTGCTTACGGTGGTGGGCAGAGAGGAGAGAGAGCCGTGTGCGTGTTTGTATTTAGCGGGCAATTGTCGTTAGTACGTCACTGTTCCGCAAAGGGGGGGCCAGCCGGTCACGCGATCCGGCTGAGAACCTCTTCCTCAAGCGCTGAGCGCGTGATGGACTCGTTGGTAGCGGACGCCACGCCGCTGAGCAGCAGCCCCGAGTCGTTGTCGTCGTCGTCGTTGTCATCGCGGCCGCTCCCGCTGTAGTCACCCCCGCCGTCCAGGTACGCGTCCCCGGAGCTTCTTCTGCGCGAGTGCATGAATTTCGACCGGTGCATGAGTCTCGCCGCATTGTCGCTGCTGCTGGAGCTCGACAGCGACCCCGCGCCGGAGCTATCGAAGAACCCGCTCGCCTGTAGCGGCACCTCCTGCAGCTTCAGCGAACGCAGCAGGTCCACGCCACTCATGCGCGTACTGCTCCGCTCCAGCGGAGCCTCTAAGGGCTCTGCCTCCACGTCGACCGCATCCTCTTCACCAGGCGTGGGCGCTCTGTCGCTGGCGCGCCGCCTTCGTAGGCCGCTCGTGTAGTACACCTGTATGATCTTCTCCTTCAGCAGCGTGCTGTCAACGTCAAACTGCTGTGCAAGAGCCTGGAGATCCATCTTCACCCGCAGAGTCATCCCACTACCGCCGTGCTCGTGCTCGTGCTGCTCCACATTCGCCAGCTCGATGCAGTGCCTCAGCTGCTGCTCCTCCTCTGCCGTCCAGTTGACCTTGCGCTTGCGATAGTGGAACCCTTTTGGCCGCTCAGCGCCCACACGTACAAATACCGTGTTCTTGCCTCCCATGCTCTCCTGCTGTGCCACGGCGGTCGGCGGTCGGTGGCCGGTGCCTGTGTTCCTTTCAAGTGATCAGACGCGGCGGTGTGTGGAGACACTACAATCTCCGCGCGCAGAGACATCGCCAACAGGCAGAGGAAAAACACAGAGAAGGGTGGCGGTGGATGAGCACGGGTAACACAGCAGAGAAGAGCAGGTGGTTCTCTGTGCAGATCGTGGCCTATGACAGCTACCAGACAGCGCCCACGGCGCTGGACAAGCAGTACTCTTCTGTCAACGGCGCGCCTCTGCCCCAGCTGCTCACCCAGGTGCCGGTGCTGAGGATATTCGGGCGCGTGCGCACCGGCCACTCGGTGACGCTGCACATTCACAACGTGTTCCCGTACCTGTATATCCCATTTGTGGGCGACGTCCGAGACGCGCCAGCCGTGCTCAGTAGGTGGAGCGCCGAGATCAACAGGGCGCTGCAGCTGTCATTTCAGCGCGCGGGCCAGCGTGGTGGTAGCAGTGGCGATGAGGAGGAGGATGACGACGTGAGCGGACCCGCGGGTAGATTCACAGCGGACGTGTCGCTGGTGAAGGGCGTGCCCATATACGGCTTCCACAGCCGCCACTCTCCGTTCATCAAGGTGAGTCTGACTAGTCCGAAGTACCTCAGGCGGCTGGCGACGCTGCTGTACGACGGGAAGGTATTTCAGCAGGTGGTGCAGCCGTATGAGTGCCACATCCCGTACTACCTACAGTTCCTCGCGGACTACAACCTGTTTGGGTGTAACTGGATCCACTTGGATAAGTGGTGCTGGCGGCAGCCTGTGACGGACACGGTTAGCGAGACAGACGCTGCGTACAACGCTGCGAAGATAGACTCGTCTCTGGAGGAGTTTCTGAGTGTGCGAGTGCCTGGAGGCGGCGTAGTAGACACCGAGCGGACCTCGCTGTGTATGCTGGAGGTGGATTCATGTGGTGCGTGGATCGCCAACAGGGGGAGACTACAGGAGCGCGACATGCACGGTAGTTTGGCAGAGAGTGGGTGGCGGGAGCAGGCCCCGGAGCTGTCAGGCAAGTATGTGGACTCGACGAAGGACATTCTGAGAGACGTGGAAGTGCAGCGCGCGGCGCGGGGCCTCGCACCAGACACACAGGCGAAGCTGTTTGATGATTCAGAGCGTACCTACGACCGGACCGAGTGGGTCGAGCAGAAGGAGCTCGACGAGATGCTGGAGTATGCGTGCAGGCTCTCGAAGGAACAGAGTGGCATGCCGCGCGACTGCAGAGAACTGGATGGCATACCGACAAGCTTTGAGAGTATTGAAAAGCTGGAGTATGTACCGCATATGGAGGGTGCGGGCTCGCAGTCGGCAGAGGTGCCAGAAGGGAGCAACAGCGATATGTCTGAGGGCGAATCAGAACCGGAATCTGAAGACGGGTCAGAAAACGAACAGGCGTGGATACAGACCGTTCCTCCGCATGAAGATAGCAGCGTACTTCTGGACGAGGATTTCGATGAGATTGAAACAAAAATGGACGAACAGTATAGAGAACCGGCAGTGGCCGACGAGGAGATTTTCCAAGCTACACAGATAGTGAGAAACACAAAGACGGCGGTACCCACAAGCCAGAGCGAGGCACAGGAAGGCGTTATTGAGGTGAAAGGGATGCCGAACGCAGCAGATCCGCAGGAGTTTATGCTGTCGTTTGAGCGCGACTATGGCCTGCTACAGATTGAGTACAGAAACCCGTTCTTCTCGGACAGAGCCGACAAGCCACCCAGACCGTTCATATTTGCGGGGAAACGGTACCTATTAGAGAGCAGCGATCTCGAAGAGCTTGCAGGGTATGCGGTTGGCGAGGAGACGTGTCTGTCAGACAGTTGGAGGGACAGAATACTGTTTCAAGAACAGCGCAAACGCAGAAAAGTTGGACCGCAGAATAGCGTGTGGTGCTACGCTGCCGAGGCACCCACTTATGATGAGGTGTGGCGGTGGGCGGAAGCGGCAGAGGCTACAAAGACTCAGCTTCTCAGATTGCAGGTTCTCGGACCTACACAGAAACTCCCTCATGGATTCAAATACCCGTCACCGAGGACCCCATTGGAGAAGGCACCGCATAGTGAGCCCAAGCTTATTGCCCTTGCTGTTGAAGTACACGTGAACACCAGAGAGACCCTGCGACCAGACTCGTCGATTGACAGTGTTAGTGCAATTTTCTGGAAATTTAATAAAGCGGACCTTCTCTACCCGTTGGACGTTGTCGATGCGGGTATCCTGGTTCTGCAAGGCTCTCATTCAGAGAGGTTCCTGCTGAATACCGCAGACGTGCCAGTAGTGACGTTTGAGTCTGAGGAAGACATGATCGCCGAGCTGGTTGCGCTAGTGAGACTGGTCGACCCAGATATTCTCACGGGGTATGAGATTCATGCAGCTTCCTGGGGATACATCATCGAGCGCTGTACGGCGCTCGGGATCGACATATGCGCGCAGCTGTCGCGCGTGAAGACGAAACACACAAACAAACGAGCGGATAGATGGGGGTACACACACGCTGCAGGGATGCGAATCACGGGCAGGCACATGCTGAACATATGGAGGATACTGCGTAAGGAACTGACACTGCTTCGCTATACACTGGAAAATGTGGTATTTCATACACTGCACATGAGGATCCCGCATTATTCGCATGACGCGTTGACACGGTGGTTCACGTCCGATGACCCGCGCGAGGTGGCAGTCCTGCTGGGATATTTCACGCAGCGCGTCTCGCTTGACCTGCAGCTGATAGACAGGCTAGAGATCATACAGAAAACAGTAGAACAGGCTAGGCTCATAGGGGTTGATTTCTACTCGATAATATCGCGGGGCTCCCAGTTCAAGGTGGAGAGTTTCTTGCTGAGGCTGGCGAAGGCGGAGAATTACATAATGGTCTCTCCGAGTAAGAAACAGGTGGTCAAGCAGGAGGCCTTACAGTGCGTGCAGCTGATCATGGAGCCCCAGAGTGGGTTCTTCAAGAGCCCACTTGTAGTGCTGGATTTTCAGTCGCTGTATCCGTCGCTTGTGATAGCATACAATTACTGCTACTCCACGATCCTCGGGAAACTGCGAGGTTATAATCCTGATGTGCAGCAGAAAATTGGTGTGGTAAACCATAAACTGGACCCCAGAGTGCTGGCGCTGCTGGAGGACCACATCAACATAGCGCCCAATGGGGTTATGTACGCGAAGCGCGAGATTAGGCAGTCTCTGCTGTCGAAAATGCTGACTGAGATCCTCGACACCAGAATTTTACTGAAGAAAACCATGGCCCAGATACGAGACGACCAGGAACTGAATAAACTATACAGCAGCCGCCAGATCGGCCTGAAGTTGATTGCGAACGTTACATATGGGTACACGTCTGCATCCTTCTCCGGCCGGATGCCGTGCTCGGATATGGCCGATAGCATTGTATCGTCAGGGAGGGAAACCCTCAACAAGGCGATCTCTCAGATTGAGAAGAACCCAGCATGGGGGGCCAAAGTTGTGTACGGCGACACCGACTCTATCTTTGTGTATCTTCCCGGGAAGTCCAGAGAAGAAGCCTTCCAGATAGGCAGGCAAATGGCAGACGCTGTGACGTCGCGCAACCCGAAACCGGTGAAGCTCAAGTTTGAAAAAGTATACCACCCGAGCGTCCTCCTGAGCAAGAAGCGCTATGTCGGCTACAGCTACGAGTACGAGGACCAGACAGAGCCCACATTCGATGCCAAGGGGATCGAAACCGTGCGTAGGGACGGGATACCGGCGCAGCAGAAGATTGTCGAAAAGTCCCTGAAGCTGTTGTTCGAGTCTGCGGATATCTCATTGGTTAAAAGGTATGTCAAGAAGCAGTTTTCAAAAATAATGACGAACAGCGTCGGCGTCCAGGACTTTTGCTTTGGCAAGGAGGTAAGAATCGGCACGTACAAAGACGAGCGGTATGCTCCTCCCGGTGCCCACGTCGCCGCTCGCAAGATGAAGGAAGACGCCAATGCCGAACCACAATACAAAGAGCGGGTGCCGTACCTGGTTGTGAAAGCACGCAAGGGCGAGCTCCTCCGCGATAGGTGCATGTCCCCCGAAGAGTTCTTGCGACGCGAAGAGTCCGACCACCTAGAGTTGGACTCGGAGTACTACATCACGAAAGTGCTGATCCCGCCCCTTGAGCGTCTGTTCAACATCATGGGCGTGAACGTGATGAGCTGGTACAGGGAGATGCCGAAGATAGTTAGGTTTAAGGGAAAACCAATGGGGCCAGCGGGGAGAGTGACTATAACTGACTTCACGGTAACGACAACGTGCCTGTGCTGCAGTAATAACTCTGTGCGAGACTCCAGGCTCTGCGGGGAGTGCAGGAGAGACGAGCTATCGACCATGCTCAAGCTCCAGCTGTCTGTGAAGGACGCTCAGACGAAGTTCACGGCGGCGCTGGCTCTGTGTCGGCGCTGCTCATCGTCCGTGCAAGGCAGGCGCGGTCTGAACAGCATAGCGACAGAGACGTCGGAAGCGTGCACGAGTGAGGACTGTCCGCTGTTTTACAACAGGATAAAATACGGTAGAAGGCTGGAGAACATGCTCTCCGCGGAAGGAGAGGTATTACGTGCGTTTGACTGGTGATATACATCTACTGTAGACCGTTATCCTTTTCCTCGTTGATCCGAAGCTGTAGTCGCTCTATGGCGTCCTGTGCGTGCTTGTGTAGGTCTCTGTGATTGCTTATCTCTGCAAGTCTGGACTCCACGTGGAACGCCTCCAGCATCATCATGAGGTTGTTCGTCTTTCGGTGTGCGATGACGGACGTTTCCAGGAACTGCAGGATATCGTTGAAGGTTTCCTTTTTCTGCGGGTCTTTCAGGTCGACAAACTCGCCGGCGCGGTTTTGGCTCTCGAGCCTCAGCAGGAGCACTTTGGCAAGCAGATAGTAGCTTTTCGATATGAGCTCGCAGTTCTCCAGCTGCGTGGCGCTCGGTGTGATTTTGAGGAGAATGTTTATGCAGTCCTCACGGTTGGCGTCCTCGTCCATTTTCAGCAGCAGCTCCACAAGCGTGAGCGTCCCCTCGATGATCAGCGAGAAGAGGGAACAGTCGTACGCGATTTTGAGAGTACTCAGCAGGATTGACAGAGCCCGCGTGGGCGAGTTCGAAGCAGACACCATTATCTCAGAGTACAGTATCTGGTACCTAATGAACCAGTAGTTATTGTAGAAGTGCTGATCGGACTTGAGCTTTATCAGCTGCTGAGATATCAGTCTCAGTGCGGTCGTCGCGTTTCCGATTTTCAGCTGGTAGTACGAGTCATAGTAGTGGACCTCGTACCTCAGGTCCAGGTCATTCACATACTTGAGCTGGCTCTTGATGTTATCGAGCAGTACCGGCACGCAGTTATAGCGGCATCTATTCAGCCACAACTTAATCTGTAGCAGAAGCTTTCTGGACTCCCACACTTTCAGCAGAGACCCGTCCTGGAGAACAAGACCCTCGTTTTCGGACAGAATGCGGAACGCCTCGTCCACCTCGCCGGTTTGGTACGCCAGCGAGGAGCTTCTCATCAGAATAGAGAGCTCATCGTACACGTTATGCTTCGACCCGCATGAGTCCAGCGCGACCGAGATGTAGAGCCTCGCCAGCGGGATCAGACCTATTCTCATCCAGTTTGACACTTGCAACTGGCAGTTGCGCACAAACGTGGTGAGATCGCTGGTCCCCGAGTTGAAGTTCAGCAGAATGTACGACGAGCGTATGAGGTTCTCCAGTATCGAGCGCAGCGGCCCGCCGTCGAGCATCAGCTGCAGAGCCTGGAACTGATACGATATCGACTGCAGCGACCAGTTTTTGTTCTCTCTTGTTTTTATCTTGAGGAAGTGCAGTATCTGGTCTTTCGGGTACGCATTCTCTTTGTTTGATCTATTATACAGGTGCGGTTTATCCTTGAGAAAGTTGAAGAGCCACGTGAGCAGGTAGTTCAGGCAGTGCAGGTCCTTGTTCTCTCTTGCCACCAGCACAGCCTCCTCGATCGCACGCAGCGCCTCCTCGTCACACCCAAACGACGCGTACAGAGTCGCGAGCGACAGCAGAGCGTAGTGGTAGAACGCCTGCTGCTTGTTGGACATCATGTAGTCGAAGTACCGGTGCAGCGCTGCAAAAGACGCCTCATAGTCGCCCGCCTTGAGAGCCTCCAGGTACTCCACGTAGTATGCAGAGGGGAGAGTGCCGCTGTCGAGCTGCGACATCAGCTTCAGTATCCGCTTCAGGCTGTCTGGCGCGGGCGTTCCGTACGCCTCCAGCAGGTGCACCTGGTGGTCAAGCAGGTTCGACAGATCTATCTGGGAGATCACCAGCACCTGCTCATCCACGAATGGGTCCGGCAGCTCAGATGTGCTGAACTCCGCGGCAGCCTTGTTCCCCAGCAGAGCCGCCGTCTTCCTCATCACCTGGTCCTGCAGCTTCAGGTCGCGCTGCTCCACCGTGTCCAGCTCACCCGACACACCGCTGTTCTGCGCCTCCCACCTCGGTCTGGAGAACTCCCTGTAGGCCACAAACGACCTCCACAGCAGTATGGCTTTATCAAAGTCCAGAAACTCAAAGCTCACCACAAGGTTGTTGATGAACTTGCCCAGGAAACTGGTCTTTGAGAGCACGCGGTGGTGCACATCCCCGCTCTTCTTCCTCAGCGACTCGAGCACCTGCTTTCCGACGGCGGGGTTGTCCACCAGCAGCCCCTTGGACAGAAATATGAACTCGTGCAGGTGGTCCACATTGCTGAGCGCCCACAGCTGCCGCAGCAGAAGAGCGTTCACCGTCTCTATGTGTTGCGCCAGCACAGCGCTGTCGCCCGACACACCCAGCACGGTGTCCCTGATGGCAGCCAGCAGCTGCTCCAGAGACGGGATGATCGTCAGCTCGTCCGTCTCCAGCGAGTCCTTCGTGAACCCTTCCACGGACCGCGCGATGATCGACAGGATCGGCGCCACGGTCGGCTTCGGCAGCTCGCCTTTGCAGAAAGCCATGGCCAGTGCAAGAACAGAGAGCTTCGACGGCGACAGCCCCGGCGTCAGCACCAACCGCGTCGCTGTCATCTGCGTCGTTGCGTCTGCTCCGGCGCTCAGTCGCGTTTTCTTTGTTTTCGCTTCTCTTCCCCGGTCGTGTTCGCTCGAACTGATACGGGCGCCAGCGGGAGACCGCCAGCGGGAGACCGCCAGCACGCGTCTGCAGGGGACCAGGGGAGTCTACGGGGATCTGTAGAGGAAGTCTTATTGCTGGTTGGCGGGAAAAGTCCCATCTATGTATCTGCGGTGTCCGCCAGACCAAGGGCGCCGCCTCCGCGCTCCAGGGGTCGCGTGCGCCTCACACCTACACCCACAGGGAGAAGCGTACACACCTGCCGCGCCACCGCCGCGGTCCCAGAGGCGGCCCATGTCCTGACCGCGAAGGCTGTTGTTCTAGTGGTCCTGGCGGTCCGTGGTGTAATGGACTCTCCGCCTGCTCTGTGTCGCTCACGGACAAGCAGCTCTCCCGCGCTCATCCTGTCTTCGCCGCGTTGTTCTTGTCCCTCGCGTCTATCTCAGCGAGGATCGTCGACGCGCCCACAAGCTGGATCACATTCATCACCTGCTTGAATAGCCACAGCGGGAACGTGATCACGGCCAGCAGCTGCGGGATCGTCGCGTCCAGCAGCGGTAGCCTGTAAAACTCGTACGCGGACAGGTACAGCGCGATGAAGAAGAGCTCGTTGAACGCGCACACGGTGAAGAGCACCACCTTGTTTGTGTAGTATAGCCGCAGGAGCACGTTCTGCTCTGCGTCTATGGCCTTGTGCGAGGTGCTCCCCGAGCTCAGCGACGCGTACATGTGCATGTAGTGCGAGGCGAGGTCCAGCGAGACAAGCAGCTGGAACAGGATGCAGTACGCCGGGTACAGCACCGACAGAAACAGGATCAGCGCGGACGTGGTGCACCTGTCGGTCACCATGTCCAGAACGGCGCCAAACTTCGACACCTGGTTGTACTTCCGCGCAGCAGACCCGTCAAACGCGTCCAGCAGACACGACACGCCGTATACGACCGTGGTGTACTTCGGGTGGTTCTTCATCAGAAACAGCGATACCACTGCCGTAACAACTCGGGAGTACCCTATGAGATTCGGAATGTACAGAAATACATCTCCGGCAGTCAGAGTCTCGGCCATATCTGCAAGCAGTTCCCTATAAAAAACACAGAACTCTCTCCAAACGTAGTCTTCTGCAACCGAGAGTCCGTCCGCTCTCCAGTGTACTGCTTCGCCTCTGGGTGCCGCGAGTTACTGAGCGCGAGGCCCGGCCGGCGGATCAGATAAGAAGAAGGGCCGGCGGACACACGACCATCTACACGAGTTTTTTTTTTTTTTTTTTGATTTTTTTCGGCTGTTGCAGTGGGGACTGTTTTAAGAGGATGTCGTTTGGGTCGCTGGACGCTGTGGTGCCTCTGCTTGCGGAGACGAGCACGGCCGTGCCGCTGGAGTATGTTCTGCCGGTCCTGGCGAACGAGCAGGCGGTGCACACCGCGCAGAAGACCGAGCTGAACCACGTAGTGTCGCGCTCGCTGAACTACCTGCGTGCGAACGGCACGCACGAGCGGTGGGTCGGTTCGAAGCTCGCGGTCGTGCTGTGTCTGCACGCGCAGGTGATAGCCGCGCACGGCGGGTCGTTCCTGTCGTCGCTCGTGAAGGTGATCGAGTCGCGCTGCTTCATCGCAGACGGCACGCAGCCGTCTGCGGCCGCGCTAACGTGTCTCAGGAGCTGCTGCGAGAGCGCGGCGCGCGTCGCAGGGATGATAAGGGGCAAGGCCACGCTCACGCGGGAGGTCCTCACGCCGCGGCTGCCGTCGCTGATCGCTGCGCTGATAGAGTGCGTGCCGCTCATCCCAGAGACCGTGCTGCCGATCCTGTACAGGTTTCTCAACGCGAACGCCACCACCTTCAGGCCGTACTCGGGCAAGTTCCAGAAGAGGCTGCTGCAGCTGCTGGGCGGCGACGGCTCGCTGTTCGGGAGCCACGACCGCGCGCTGCAGCGCGCGATCATCGCGAACCTCGCGTCGCTGCAGTTCATAGTGGAGAGAGCGAGCCCGCAGGAGAGCTACCAGCGGAAGCTGGCCGACCTGCTGATCGAGGCGAAGTCTGTGGTGATGATATACGAGGAGTTTCTGACGGTCGAGGACGACTCGGACGTGACGGCGCTCGTGGCACAGCTGCCGGAGCTGCCGCGCGACGGCGAGGGCAACGGCGGCGGCTTTGCGCCGTGGCTGCCGAGCCTCAGCGTCGAGGCCGACAAGCCGTACCAGGTGCTGCGGATCTCTGCGCGCATACGGCTGCTTGTGGATCTCATCGGCGGACTGCTCGAGGCGCCTACGGGCAGCGCGGTCGTGAAGGTCGCCGTCGGCCAGTTCGTGGTGCTCGGCCAGCTGCTCATCGGCATCAACCTGCGCTTCATCAAAGTGAGGCGCGAGTTCCGGGACGCCGCGCTGAGGCGGATGCTCGGCGCGTCGCTGCTCGAGAACTGCGAGACCGGCGTCAGGCTGCTTGCGCTGCTCGCGCGGCAGTTCGGCCGCACGGTGCTGCCGAACCTCGCCGACGTGCTTGCGTCGCTGGAGCAGGCCGTCCCCGTGTACCGTGCAGAGCACTCGAGCAAGGTGTCGGTCGACGAGGCAGTGCTCTTTGAGCGCCAGGAGCTGATCCTGCTGGTGCTGGAGTGCGCCACGGCGCACATCACGCTCGCACACGCGCTCACAAACACAGCGTCGATAGCGCGGTTAGTGGAGGCGGCGCTGGTGCTCACGAAGACGCGGGCCCCGCTGGAGAGCACCGAGAACGGCGGCCCCGAGCCGGGCCACAAGAAGGGCAAGCGCCACCACCACCACCACAAGGGCGGCGCGTCGCTCTCGGACATGATGTCGCACCAGCACCTGTTTGAGATCACGCCGTCGGAGGCTGTGCTGAACAAGGTGAGGCTGTTCCTCACGGCAGTGCTCTCGCGCGCTGTGCTGCCTGTGTCGGCCCAGACGAACGTGCTCAGGTACGTCGTGGTCGACATGGTGGCACACCAGGACGAGCTGCAAGGCTACGACGTTGGTGCCGGCGGCAGCCTCGACTCGCTGGTGAACCTGGTGTACGCTGCTACACTGTACCCAGGTAACGACCGCTACAGCATCCTGCCGATCGTGTCGGGCGTGCTCGGCCACACAAAGCTGATCTCTGTTTTCAACAACCCGCGCTTCCCGCAGCTGCCCGTGAGGGCCGCGGACGTGGAGACACCGCACGTAGAGGAGCAGGACGAGTCTGACGAGGAGTCGGAGCAGGAGTCGGAGGAGAGCGAGCCGAAGCGGAGAAGGACAGATGGGTCGACGGAGGTTGAGGAAGAGTCTGCGGCAGAGCCGCTGCCGGAGAGCAAGCCCGACACAGTCAGCCTGCGGCAGGACGCGGCAGAGACCGCGACTCCCGAGACAACGACTCCCGAGACCACGACTCACGGCCCCACACACACGCCAGCCGCCGCGGAGGAGCGAGCGAGTGCTCGCGAAGAGATTGAAGTGAGCGCGCCGTCGGACGCAGACTCGGACTCCGAGTTTGAGATCCCAGTCATCGTCGCTGACGACAGCGACGACGAGTGAGCTGTGTGCCCGTAGCGAGACTAATAGAAAAAAAAAGCATCTCGATCGTTTGGAAGTCTGTGAGAGCGGTCAGAGACCGCAGCAGCACGTCCCAAAGTTTCCACGGGCCAGCCTTGATATTCCACAGCTTATACGGACCGGAATCTATCGAAGTAAGAGATAAGAGTCCACCTTAACCGTGGGTTTTACACTCCAGGACAGAAACAAAACCGTGTATTACATATGTACAACTCCAAAGATTAGGGATCAGAATATCAAACGGCGTCTTCAATATTTAATTGTAACAAGAAAAGTTTGCGCCAGACGCTGTCACCACGTTAACCCGTAGACGGACCCAGGAACCCAGACAGATCCCCTGAAGGAACAGCCGGGGCTCAACCAGATATCCACGGAGCACTGTGAGATCGAAACGCTATGATTTCATCATATGAATAAAACTTGGAAGGTCATGGGGAGCCAGAGCGCGACCGAGGACGGCGGCCGCTCTTTATATAGCAGAGGGGAGGGGCGGGTAACTCTATGTGCACACGACTCTTCTCACGAATTTTTTTTAGAGCAGAGGAAGAGGCGAGCGGAGAGAGCAGAGAGAGCAGGAGAATGCCCGGGAAGCGAGTGGCAGAGAGGCAGGCGAAGGGCGGGAGCCGAAAGCGGAAGAGCGCTGCCGCGCGGACAGGTGTGCGGAGCGCGGCCGAGCGGCTGGACACGGAGCAGATCGAGAAGCTGCGAGATGAGGCTGCGAGCTCGCCGAAGCACTATAACAACATAGCAACGCTGCTGAAGGAGCACGTGCAGGTGGTGGAGGATGTGCGGAGCAGTGTGGCCGGCGGCTTTGCCGCCGGTGGGTCGGAGGCGGAGGAGGAGGCGGCGGGACGGCGGCAGAGGCTGCTGAACGGCGCGCTGTACGCGGTGTTCGCGCAGCTGATAGCGGCGGGTAGGCTGCGCCACGCGAAGACGAACACAGAGGCGCAGAACAAGGCCGGCGCGTGGCTGCGGGAGAGCTACGGTAGCTACTTGGACGGGCTGCTGGCGCTGCTGGCGCTGAACGTGCCGCAGCCGGACGAGGACACGAGCGGCGCGCACGAGCAGGCGTGCGAGCTGGTGGTGGACACGCTGCACATACTGCTGAAGCTGGTGAGGCTGGAGTCGGCGCACATGTCGACGCCGCCCGGGGCTCCGTTCTTTGCGACGGCGCTCTTCAGCCGTATAGTGGCCGCTGTGCTTTCGTCTGGCGCAGCGGAGTCGGTCACCGACAGCGGCGAGATGGACTCGTTCGTGGCGCTGGAGTTTGCCGAGTACGTCGAGAAGTACTGGGACCTGAAGTTTTACTTCTTCCAGGACGCCGACTGGGACGCGAGCGCGCCCGCGCAGACCGTGGTGGGCAACTTCCTCTCTGTGTTCCGCAGCGTGAGCAAGTCCATCCAGCGCGACCTGGACGACGAAGAGAGGACGTGTTTCACAGACGCTCCGCCGCAGATAGTCTCCAAGGACGGGGCGTTCAGGACGGGGTTCGAGAAGACGCTGCTGCGGGTGTCAGGCTTGGCCGCAGGCGACCCGCGCCAGCTGAAGCTGCTGCTCTCGATAATGCACAAGCGCGTCATCCCGTACTTCAGCAGTCCGGTGAAGCTGATGGACTTTCTGACGGACTCGTACAACCTGGGGTTCCGCGACGACGTTGTTGTGTCGATCCTGGCGCTGAACGGGCTGTTTGAGCTGATGAAGCGCCACAACCTCGAGTACCCTGACTTCTTCAAGAAGCTGTACGCGATCCTGCAGCCGGACCTCCTGCACCTGGCCGAGAAGTCGCGGTTCTTCCGGCTGCTTGACGTGTTCCTGTCCACGACGCACCTGCCCGCGGCCATTGTGGCCTCTTTTGTCAAGAGGCTTGCGCGGCTGTCGCTGTCGGCGCCGCCGTCGGGGATCGTGATCGTGATACCGTTCGTGTACAATATGATGAAGAGACACCCGGCGTGCATGGTGATGCTGCACAACCCGGGCGCGCCGGACGACTACGCCGACCCGTACGACGAGTCCGAGGCGGACCCGCTGAAGACCGGCGCCGTGGGATCGTCGCTGTGGGAGCTGCAGGCGCTCGCGAACCACTACCACCCGAACGTTGCGTCGCTGGCGAAGATCTTTGGACAGCCGTTCACCAAGTACAGCTACAACATGGAGGATTTCCTCGACTGGAGCTTCGAGTCGCTGATGGAGAGCGAGCTCAACAAGCGGTACAAGGGCCACATCAGCCTCGAGTTTGAGAGGTTCGACAGGATGCTGGGCGGCGCCGACGACACCGCGGCGTACTTGCGAGGGTGGAAATGGTAGGCCACCATCCGTATGCATTCTCTATATATACAACTCCCCGAATTAAAATGGCGACTGCCGCTGCAGCCGCCTCACAGCGTACTCATACGACCACATGCTCACCGCGGTGGACGGCGCGGTCTTGAGCACCGCAGGCGCCAGTCCGTGGTAGAAACCCCGCACGCCCTCCCGCAGCATTATCCCCCGCGACAGCTGCAGCCACGAGACGCTGCCGCCGCCGGAGCTCATCTGCAGCCGCCGGCGAACGAGGTCCAGCGGGAACAGCAGCGTCTTCGTTATCATCCCGGCGGCAAACCCGTACAGCGGCTCCGCGAGCGGCGACGAGCTGCGCACCGGCCCCATATCTCTGAACGCCTCGTACGCGCAGAACGTCACGCCCGTCGAGAGTGACACTGCGATCAGCGACGGCCAGACGCCGCCAAAGAGCCCGCGCACGCCCTCGGCGGTGTATATCTGGCGGATCGACCGCACAAACGGGCGGAAGTGCGCAGACTCATCGGCCGCAAACCGCGTGCGCAGCACGTCGAACGGGTACGAAAAGAAGGTGCTCGCGCACCCTGCGATGCTGCCGATGAGCATCGAGTGGACCGGGCCGGGCACCGCGACGTGCCAGTCCTCTTCCGCCTTTGACAGCACGCTGTTCAGCGACGTGTACGTGGTGAACTGCGTAGCTCCGTACACCACATACATTATCTCGGCCGGCACGTTCCCCTTCCAGAGCGACGTCACGCCGCCCTCATTCCGCACGATGTGCCTCGCTATCGGCGCTATGCCGCCCGCGCTGCCTGGAGCTGTCCCGCGCGGCAGGTGGTTGGCCAGCTGCAGACGGATCTTGATCACATCCAGCGGAGCGGTGACGAACCGAGCAACCGCGCCGCTGAAAGAGCCAGCCAGCAGAGAAACACCGGCAGACACGCGCGCGCCTTTCTTCAGGTGGTCCTGCTTCTCGTCTGCGGGCACCATGTACAACTCACCGCACTCACACTCACGCACGGCTGCTCCTCGGCCGACGCGCCGCTCTGCTTCTGCGCTTTGTTTGCGGTCGTGTCCGTGTCCGCGCTCAGTACGGCAATTTGCGTTGTAGCGGTGTTGTGCTGTCGGCGCCGGGCCGCTCGCGAGGCGGCCGCGAGGCGGCCGCGAGGCGCTCGGCGAAGCGGTCCGGGAGGCGGCGACAGATGGGCTACAGGGACTAACCATAGAGTAACATTAGGGCATAATATATAGGCATAAGAAGACAGCTATGTCGCGGACTTGGTCTTTTTCTGTGGAATTTCTTCCATCTGTATATTTGTAGAGGAGGGCCGCTTCGCGTGTCCCGGAATGAACGCGGCACTCTCGTCCGCCACATCCGCGGCGCTGGTATTAATAGGGGAGTCAGCGTAGAGGAAGTCGTCGACGGGGAAGTCCGGCCCCGCGCCGTTCGCGTCTGCCGGGAATGGCGGGGTCGCATAGTACGCGCCCGAGTCCGACCCGGTCATCTGGAAGTCTCCTGCAGCGAGCCTGCTTATCCAGTCGTTCACGTTTCTGATCGACTCGTCCTGTCTGTCAATGCTCTGCAGCAGGTTATGGTGCGACGCCGAGCGCGGCGAGCTCTCGTACGACAGCGGTGTCTGCGCCACCACGGGGCTCTCGCTGTCGACGTAGAGCTGCTGTGTGGGTGTGTACGTGGTGTTCCTGTTCTCGGGCCCGCGCTGGATCTCTTGGATCTCCGAGTTCCCGCTCGAGTTCGACGCCGCCCCGCTCTCCGCGTGGCCGTCGCCGGTTATCAGCCGCCTCTCATCGCCCGCCCAGCCCGGATGCTGCTGCGCACCGGGCGCCTGGTCGCCGGGTGCGGCCGCCGGTGCCTGCATGTTGACCGCGCCCTGTATTATTCCGGGTTCTCCCTGCGGCTGTAGGATGCTGGCCTGGTTGGTGTTCCCGTACACCGACGCGAGGAACCTCATGATCTTATTAATGGTCTCCGACTGCCTGATGTGTCTCTGTCGCGCGATGTAGTTCTCATTCCACAGTGTTTCGTTATCGCGCTTTATCTTCCGCAGGTCCGCGTTGATAGCCTGCTGGTTCCGCTTGATGCTCTCGAGCTCTTCGACGAGCACGCGCATATCGTAGTTGTCGTCGCTGTTTCTCTTGATCCGCACAATGTTGTCGAGCAGCTCCTCGCGGCCCTGCACGAAATCAGGATTCGCAAAGTACGACACGTTCTCGTTATACGCGATCGCACCGCCCATCGCGTCCGTCACCTTGTGCCACCCGTACATGTTCAGCTGTCTCACAAAGCTCTCAAAGTTTCTGTGCTTGAAGTACTTCGGCATCACCACCTTCACAAACCCCTCGCGGTCGGCCACCACCAGCGTCGCGCCGTCGGAACACCACCGGATGTACGGCTCGTTGTCTGGATCGTTCACCATGCACCACACTTTCCACACAAAACCCTGCTTGCTTTTCGTGGACCTCTTGCTCCTGAGCTCACCGCCCGGCTGGTACGACACTCCCGCAGCGACACTCGTGGAGACCGGCGCAGCGTCGGCAGCCGCTGCGACAGCCACACTGGCGAGAGTGGGGTCGGCGGCGCCCGCGCTTCCGCGCGTGGCGACCCCATCGCCGTCTGGCGCGCCTACCCCATCTTCCTGCTCCTCTTTAACAGAAGCGGCTGCGCTTCCTCGTGTCCTCGGAGCTTTTGAGGCATACCCGCTGCCCTTCGCGCTCGGCTGAAATGGCCGTCTGGTGAAGTTACCATGGTGCGACATCCTGCGCGTACACTTTCAATTCTCTGTACTGATAAAACAGGCTGCTGCCTGATCGCCTCTCAGCGCTCTACCTCACTGCCGAACGCAGAACAAAAACGCAAACACTAATTCCGATTATGGCGCCACTGACGGTCGTCCTCTCTGGCGCTTAGTTGAGAAACCGGAAAAATTCCTCACCAAACTCCCACAGTACCCGTTCACGCTCTCTGAGCAAATCGACACACACTTGTATAAAACAGAAGCTATACGTGGCTCTTCAGTAAGCCAGTAAGCCACTCCTCTCTGTCTAGTGCGCACCACCTGTCTCGCGCTGCGACACCTACGTTCGACTCCGAGTTCTCTTCCGGCCTGCACTACGCCGCAATCCACACCTACTCTCGTCTGCGTCAGCACGAGCAAAGACAAATACAACTACAGCTTCTGCGACTCCCGACAGCTCGCTCCCGCCGTCGCAACGGCTCTGCTCGACGGCGCCGTCTCCCCATAGTGTGGTCAGCGGGTGGCGCACTACCACAAACTTTTCGTCTGACGGGAAGCGCAGAGAGAGAGCGACGACGACGAGCGGGCTCGAGCAGGGAGGCGGCATGAGCGAGAAGGGCGAGATCAGTGCGCAGGTGTCAGTGCTGGACCGCGTAGACGGCTCTGCTGTGGTGGTGTCGGGAGCCACGAAAGTTGTGTGCTCGGTGACCGGTCCGATCGAGGCCAAGCAGCGCCAGGAGCTGCCGACGCAGTGTGCGCTGGAGATAATAGTGATTCCCGACGTTGGCGTTTCGTCCACTAGGGAGAAGCTGATAGAGGATAAGCTGCGTGTTGTGCTGAGCGCTGTGGTGAACAGGTACCTGTATCCGCGGCAGCTCGTGCAGGTTGTGGTGCAGGTGCTGTTGAGCGGAGAGCCGCGCGAGTACACGGTGCGGAAGACGGCCACTATGCTGAACGCCGCGTACCTGGCGCTGGTGGACGCAGGCGTTGGTCTGAATGCGTCGTTCCTGTCGGTGTGCACCGCTGTGGATGCTGCGGGCGCGAGGATACCGAACCCCACCGACACACAGCTCAGGGCGAGCGAGTCGCACCACGTTGTGTGTTTTGACATCAAAGACGCCAAGTGCGACGAGCTGCTGCTGTGCAGCTCACTCGGCAGCTTCACGGAGGAGCAGCTGTACCAGGTGATTGACGAGAGCGCGGAGCTGATAGAGACGGCGAACCGCTACGTCCGCAAAGTGATAGCGGAGAAAGTTGGGAAAGATTACATTTGGCGGATAAATTAGAACCTCTATGTATAAATAGCTAGCAAGAACAAAAAAAATGAACAGAAAACAGGTCACAGCTTCAGGCGCTCCAGGTTAGCGATCGTAGACCTCAGACCCTCAATCTCCGCAGCAGTGTTGTCGCGCTTGGTTCTGTTCTGCTCCTGTGCCTCCTTCGACGCCTTCTCGTTGTAGTCGCGCGAGGAGATCACCTTGTCGACAGCCTCCAGCGACTTCTCCAGCTTGGACAGCTTCCCCTGGATCTTCGACACCTCGCCGTCAATGTCCACCTGGCCCTTCACGAGGACGTGCACGTTGCACTCGGGCGTGATGGACTGCAGCGCACACCCCTCCGGGACATCTGCCGCGCTCCTGACAACGGTGAGGTCGTCAATGGGCTTGATCAGCGACACGATCGAGTCCTTCTCGCTCTCGACGGTGCGGAAGATCTGCTCGTTGGGCGACTCCACAAACAGCTTGCCGTTCTTGACGATGTTGTACTGCGCAAACAGCGAGCGCGACCCTTTGGTGACCTCCAGCAGCAGCTCGTACAGCGACTCAGCCTGCGGGTTGTCGAAGGACTTGGTGTACACCGGGTACGGCGCCTTGACGATGGTCCTCAGCTGCTCCCCCTCGCGGCGCGGCAGTCTCTGCCACATCTCCTCCGTGAGGAACGGCATGAACGGGTGGATCAGGCGCAGCGCGGAGTCTATGCACGTGTACAGCGTGTCTCTTGCAGACGTCTTCTGCGACTCGGAGCCCTCGTTGATCAGGTACTTGGAGTTCTCAATGTAGACGTCGCACAGGTCGTACAGCCAGAACTGGTGGATGGCGTTGGTGGCCTCCGAGAACTCGCGCGCCTCGAGCGACTTGTTCGCCGCGTCAGCCGCCTTCGTGAGCCTGTGCAGGATCCACTTCTCAACGAGCGACTCGCGTCCGGAGGGCTCCGCGGAAACCGGCGGCTTGTAGTCGTCGCCGAGCCTCAGGAGCACGAACTTGGTTGCCTGGTAGATCTTGTTACAGAACTTCCTGTACCCTTCAACACGCAGGATATCGAGGTTGATGTCCCTGCCACCAGTGGAGTAGGCGCACAGCGCAAACCTCAGCGCGTCGGTGCCGCACTCTGGAATGCCGTGCGGGTACGACATCTTCTGGCCCTCGGTCGCCTTCACAACCTCTCTCGGGTCCATGTTTCCGGAAAGCAGCTTCTTGTGCAGGTCCTCGAGCTTGATGCCGGCAATCACGTCGAGAGGGTCGACAACGTTCCCCAGCGACTTGGACATCTTGCGCCCCTGGGCGTCGCGCACCAGCGAGTGGCAGAACACCTCTTTGAACGGAACGGACCCGGTGAGCTTGATCCCGAGCATGACCATTCTCGTGACCCAGAAGAACAAAATGTCCCAGCCGGTCTCCAGCATCGACATCGGGTAGAACGTCGCCATGTCGGGGCTCTTGTCAGGCCAGCCGAGCGTGCTGAACGGCCACAGCCCAGACGAAAACCACGTGTCGAGCACGTCCTCGTCCTGCTCCAGCACAAACTTCTTGTCTGGGAAGAGCGCGTTGGCCTTTGCCAGCGCCTCCGCCTCGTCTCTGCCGCTGACCCAGAAGTCGTCCACGTTGCGGTCGTTGTCCTCGTTCTCGATACTCACAAAGTACACGGGACAGCGGTGGCCCCACCACAGCTGCCTGGAGATACACCAGTCCTGGATGTTCTCCAGCCAGTGGAAGAACTCCGCCTCGGAGACCCTCGGCGTGATCTTGAGCTCTCCGTCGCGGACAGCCTGGATGGAGGCCTCGGCCATCTTCTTCATGGAGACCCACCACTGCGGCTTCAGATACGGCTCGATGACGTCACCGGAGCGCGAGCACAGCGGGATCGTCATCTCGTTGTCAACCTGGTCAACGTACAGGCCCTTCTCTTTCAGTTTCTCAATCACGAGCTTACGCGCGTCAAACCTCTTGATGCCCTTCCACTCGCCGGTGTTTTCGTTGAGTAGACCGTCGTCCGTGAAGATGTTGATGAACTCCAGGTCGTGGCGCTTGCCGGTGTTGTAATCGTTCACGTCGTGACCGGGAGTGATCTTGACGGCACCGGTTCCAAACTCCATGTCGACAGCCTCGTCGTCGGTGATGACGGGGAGCTTCCGGTCCAGGAACGGGTGCTCCAGGTACTTACCGTGCAGGTGGGTGTAGCGCGGGTCCTTAGGGTGCACCGCGACAGCGGTGTCACCGAAGATGGTCTCCGGACGCGTCGTCGCCACAATCAGCTTCTCGTCCGAGTCAACGAGCTTGTACGCAAACGACGTCAGCACCCCGAACTCCACCTTCTCCTCGTAGTTCGGCACAGACAGCAGTGTTCTGCCGGGGATTGTCTTGTTCTCCACCTCGATGTTCGAGATCGCCGTGTTCAGCTTGACAGACCAGTTGATCAGCCTCGTTGCACGGTAGATCGTTCCGTCCTCGTGCATCCTGACAAACGCCTCGGTGACGGCCTTCGACAGCGCGGGGTCCAAGGTGAACGCCTCTCTGGTCCAGTCGTACGACGCGCCCAGCGACTTGAACTGCGTCCTGATCTTGTCCTGGTACACATCCTTCCAGTCCCACACCTTGGACACAAACGCCTCTCTCCCGAGATCGTGTCTTGTCTTCTTCTCCTGTGTCCACAGCGTCTTCTCGACAACCGCCTGTGTAGCGATACCGGCGTGGTCGAACCCCGGCAGGTACAGCGTCGTCTTGCCCTTCATTCTGTTGTAGCGGATCAGCGTATCCTGCAGCGCGATCGTCAGCGCGTGCCCGATGTGCAGCGCGCCGGTGATGTTCGGCGGCGGCGCCGGGATGCTGAACAGGCCCTCTGGCTTGATCTTGCCGTCCTCGGTAAACTCGGGCTCGAAGAACCCTTCCTTGACCCACCACTCGTACCACGACGACTCCACGTTCTTCGGGTTGTACGCTTTGAACGCCGGGTCCTCCAGCGACGCCAGAATCTTCTTCTCGCCGCGCACAGTCTTGTCGACAAACTCTGAAACAGGCTCGCTCTCCTTCTTCTGCTTCTCCTGCTTCTTTTTCTGCACGTTCGCAGCCTGGTTCTGCTGCAGCTTCGTCTGCTTCGCCTTCTTCGCCTCGAACCTCGCCAGCTTCTCCTCCTTCTTGCGCTCCTTCTCCAGCTCCTTCTCGGTCTTCACTTTCGGTTCCCCAGACGGGGGCACCTTGCCCTGCTTCTCAGACATATCCGCTGCAAAATACCTCGTGAAATATACGGCAGAACTCTTTCCTGTACGCAGTCTGACGGCTCCTCTATTACACTGCGAAACTACTCGTCCAACAGTGAACATAAACCAACGCGTCCCAGCTTTTCAGCGCTGACTCACGTCGCCGGCGGAAGCGAATTTTTTGGCGTCAGAGCGCGGGTGTCGCACGACAAATGTGACGGGTCTCAACAAGAGGCCCGCGAGGACTGTGTGCGCTCGCTCGCGCAAGCATGTCACTCGCAGAGCAGCTGCTGCTGGGGTACTCGAGCGAGGAGGACGCAGATGGTGGTGGGGCGAGCGAGACCGCGCGTGGTGGCGTGGGTGGCGCGGGCGGCGACGCCGACGGCGATGTGGATGTGGATGTAGGGCCGCTCGGGACCGACGGCGAGCTCGGCATCCAGGACCTCATTGCGCGCGTGGACCTGCGCGCGGTGAGCGACGTGAGGGCGCTGTCGAAGCTGCTGCCGAGGCTGGCCCCGGTTCTGGCGCAGATCCGCGAGTACGCGGCGGCGGGCGCGGTGGTGCCTGCGGCGGAGTACGAGTTCCTCACGCAGACGAGCAGCCTGCTGGACGCCGTGTACGCGGAAATCTCGCTGGTGCATGCGTTTGTGAAGATCCACTATGCGCCGCGGTTCCCCGAGCTCGACACGCTGATCCCGAACCCTATAGAGTACTGCCGGATCGTGCGGGCGGTGGGCAACGACCTGTCGAGCGCGAGCGAGTCGAACCCGGCGCTCGGCGCGTTCCTGTCGCCGGACAAGATCCTCGTCGTGACGATGTCTGCGTCGCTGCAGCTGCAGAGCGCGCGGCAGCTGCCGCTGGACGCCGACGAGCTGCGGAAAGTGCTCGACGCGTGCGACCTCATGCTGGAGTTCGAGAGCGCGCGGCTGGCGATCGCGGAGTACGTGTCGTCGCGGGCGTCCACGTTCGCGCCGAACGTGACGGCGATCGTCGGGCCGAACATTGCCGCACAGCTCATATCCGTGCACGGCGTGTCCGGGCTCGCGAGCGTGCCGTCGTGCAACATAGCGGCGCTGGGCGCGAAGCGCGCAGTGAGCATAGGCTTCGGCAGGACGGGCATACGACAGAAGGGATACATATACCAGAGCGAGCTGGTGCAGAGCGTCGCGGAGGACTTCCAGCGGCAGGCTATGCGGCTGGTGGCGGCGAAAGTTGTACTTGCCGCGCGGACAGACATGGCGCTGCGAGGAGACAGCAGGGGCGACGACACACAGGGGCGCAGGTGGCGCGCAGAGATAGAGGAGAAGCTGGAGAAGCTGCAGGCGCCGCCAGAGAACAGGGGTCCGCGCGCGCTGCCGGCGCCGATCGACCGGCCGTCGAAGAAAAGAGGCGGTAAGCGGTTCAGGAAGTACAAGATGCAGTTTGAGATGAGCGAGCTGCGCAAGGCGCAGAATAAAATGGTGTTTGGCGAGCAGGAGGAGACGACGACGGACGCGTTCGGAGAGGAGATCGGGCTCGGCATGGCCAGCAGGCACTCCGCGGACGGCGGGATCAGGGCGGTGGGTGTCGACAGCAACACGCGAGCACGGCTGTCGAAGGGGATGACGAGCAGGCTGAGCAGCCAGAAGAGCGAGAGCGGAAGCTCGCAGCTGGTGGGCGCTCTGCGGAACGGCGACAGCACGATGACGTTCAGCAACCCGGACGTGCTGCGGCCTGCCAGCGCGACACCGGAGAAGAACAGGTGGCTGGCGGCGAAGCGCAAGGCCGACGACCACGCCGTGCCGCTTACAGTGAAGAAACAGAAGTAGAATTAGTCCGTTAATGCGAAATCAAACTCCTTGAACTTTCGCCTGAAGCTCTCCGCCTCTGCGGTCTCCCGTGCGACAGACTGCTTACACTTCTCCCAGAAGACGCGCTTCGGTGCATCCAGCACCGACGCCAGCACCCGCCGCGGGAACTGCAGGTCCACGGCGCCGTCGCCGGGTGTCAGCCTCGCGACGTAGTGCACAGCGGCATCTGCAGACGCCACGAGCGAGATCTTCATGTACTCGCCGGCCGTGGCCGCGCCCAGGGCCGCGCGGTCCTCGGCGTCCGCCTCGCCAAACTTGGCAAACACGAGCGGCTGGTTTTTGGCGCCCTTGTAGTTCGGTCTCGCGCGCGCGCGCCGCTTGAGCACCGTGTCAAAGTCTTCCAGCAGCTCCGTCGGCACAGGCACAAACTGCACGTGGAAGTGCACGTTAATCGCACGGCTGATTTCAAAAAACACCACCGAGTAGTCTGTAGTGCGCAGCGACCTGAACATCCTCACGAGCGACATCTCGTACCGCAAAATCTCCGCGCGCGTCTCTGCGAGCTCGTCTGCCGGCAGTGCGCTCAGCGTCGGCACGTGTGAGATGGGGATGATTATCCCGTGGCCGGAGAAGTCCAGCTCGTCGCGCGGTACGGTCAGCGGGCCCTTCGCCACGGTCACGTACGCGCGCTTCGCCACAGACACAATCAGGTGCGTCTCGACGGTCGGGTTCGACAGGCAGAAGAAGCACCGCGTCGGGTCGACCGTGCGGCGCGGCCGCTTGGCGGGCCCCGCGGCGTCGTCGAGCAGCCGTTTCGCCGCCGCCTCCTCCTCCGGCGGCGGCAGCGCATCGAACGGGTTCGCCGTGAGCGTGCGCGCGTCGTGCGCGTCCTCTAGCTCGCTCACGTTGATGTTGAACGCGTAGTACCACCGCTCGCCGCCACCGTACTGCGCGAGACTGATGAACTTTGTCACGCCGCCCGTCGCCGGCTCCCACTGGAACGGCGCGCGCTCGAAGAAGCGGCCGCGCTCAGTCCCGACCGCAAAGTGGTAGCGCGGCCGCACGAGCCTCACGACCGCGTCGAGCCGCCGGTCGGCCACGAGCGAGAGCTTCTCCTCGCGCGCGATGCTCGCCGGCCACCGGTACGTCACGAGCACGTCGACGCGCTTGCCGGCAAAAACCGCCTCGAGGTCGCCCGCGCTCTCGACGCGGCCCGAGACGAAACCCAGTGTGAGGCCGCACGCGAGCGTCAGCACGCCGGCGCGGCCGAGGTAGTGGAGGTTGGCCTGCGGCGGCGTCGCCGTGTCGAGCGCCAGCGCCGCCTGCGACCCCTCAGTGAAGTACGTCGACACCGCCACGTCCACATCCTGCTGCGGTACGGCTGTGACCTTCTCGCCGGCGCCCGCGCCGGCGACAATGTCGCCCAGCAGCACCACCGCGCTGAACGGGCCGCTCTTCTTGTTCAGCGAGTTCGCCACCTTCAGCACCTTGCCAAGCGCCTCCGGCGACGGATTGAGTATCAGTCTGCGCACTGTTAGCAAACCTGCGCCACGCGCCCGCCCGGAAAAAGATCTACTCACAGCTTCGCCTTGCCCGCCATCGTCTGTTCATCGGCCTGGTGCGAGTCAAAAACAAAAAGACAAAAAAAAAATAAAACATAGATTTTTAAAATTTATTACACGACGCTGGACAAGCTCACTATCTACAGAAACACGTCAGATCACCTCGCCAATCACCTCGCTGGCCTCCCTGTAGGTGGCGAGCAGCTTCTGGCACTTCTCTCTCTCCTGCGCGAGGTTCTCGTCCTCGAAGAGCAGCTCGTTGAAGAGGTCTTCTTTGTACAGTTTCGACACGAGTCTGTTCTGGACGCTCTCCTTCGAGAAGTTCACCAGCAGACACATCACCGCCTTCGGCACCTGGTCCTGGATCATCTCTCTGATTATGCCAAAGTACGAGATGATCAGTCTGCGGATGAGCTCGCACTCGAGCTGCTCGCGCTCGGAGAGCTCGTGGTCGTGCTGGCCGTCGAGCGAGAGCGACTGCATCATCTGCTGCGCGAGGCCGTCGTCGTTGAACTTGAGCACGTCTGTTGCGACCGGGAAGCTAAACGGCTCTGGGCCCGGTGCCGCCGCCTGCTGGCCGCGAGCGCGCGCGGACGCCTGCTGGTGCTGCTGGTGCTGCTGCGCCTGCTGCGAGTGCTCCTTGCCAAAAAAGAAATTGAGAAACGAGTCCTTCTCCTGCGGGCCGTCCAGCTCGCGCTGGTGCGCAGTGTCGTTCTGCGCGGACGCCACCGGCTCGTGCCACGCCGCCTCGCCGTTCTCGAGCGCGGCAGCCGCGGCGCTGCCGTTCGGCTTCTCCTCGCCCGCGCCCGCCGCGCGCTTCTCCGGCTGCCTCGCGGCGCGCGCCTCCGTCAGCCGCTTCCTGTCCTCCACCACGCTCGCCATCGCCGCGGCGGCCCCGACAAAGTTCGGGTGGTTCGTGTTGATGTACGCTCTGTGGATCTCGATGAGGCTCTCGACGTAGTGCGTCGTTGGCCCGAGCCGCTCCCTCAGCAGCTCCGACACCACCTCGATCAGCTTCGTCTGCAGCTTCGGGTAGCGGCTCAGCTCGGGCGAGCCGCAGTTGTGGCAGATCTTCATCAGCTCCTCGTACACGAGCTCGACACAGCGGTGCGACGGCCCCTCGAGCAGTCTGATCTGCGGCTTCACGAGCAGGTCGAACGCGAGCTCCGGCACAAACAGCGACGGACGCGGGCCCGTGGAGTTTCTGATGGCGGTGCGGATGTCGTTCACCGACAGGTTTGCGGTCGGGCTGATCGAGAGCAGCGACGAGCCAAACACCTCGTTGTAGATGTAGTATATTCGCGCGCCGCCGCAGAGCTCCTTCGTGCTGATCTCCGACGAGTTGCCCTCGATCGAGTTCACAAAGTTTGTCGCAAACTTTGTCATCAGCGTGAGAATCAGCGCGCCGCGGTTCTCCTTCGACGCGATGTTGAGGTCGCCGTACGACGCGAGCTCCTGCTCTGTCTGGCCCATCAGCGTGTTCAGCTTCGCCTTGATGTCAGGCAGCCGCTCGCGGATGTGCGCCATCAGCGTCTGGTTCAGCGTGCGCGCGAGGTACTTCGTCCCGCAGCGCGTGGCAATGTTCCTGTACGCCGGGTGGTTCACGAAAAACTCCTCCTCCGCGCGCAGGCTGTCCGCGAGCGACTTGTTCCCGGCAATGTCCTGCTGCGAGCGGTTCACGATGCCGATGAACCCGAGCTTCAGCGGGTACACCTTCCCCGTGAGGATGTCGAGCGCGTTCGTGCCGTGGTCCATCAGGTCCAGCTTCGACAGAATGCCGATCGTGCGCTTCCCCAAGGGGTCCACCTGCCGCGCGAGCTTCAGCGACTCCGAGTTGACGAGGTCCACGTTCGCGGGCGACACAGCGAGGATGATCGAGTTCGGCTTCGCAACGTACTCGAGAATCAGGTTCTTGATCTGCCGCTCAATGTCGCTCGGCTGGTCGCCGATCGGGATCTTCGTGAGTCCCGGCAGGTCCACCATCGTCAGGTTCAGCACGTGTGGCGAGAAGATCTTCAGGTTGATCGGAACGCGGCTGATGCCCTTGTTCTTGCCCGCGATCCGCGCGGTTTCCGCCTCAATCTCCCTCCTGATGTCCTGGAAGTTGTAGAACCGCCGCCCGGGGATATGCAGAAACTCCCCCCACTCATCGGCGGGCGCAGAGCCCGCGGTCGTCTTGCGCAGGTGCTCCTCGAGAGACACCTCGTCGCTGTCGTCGTCGCTGGCGGCGGCGGCGCCGCCGCCAGCGCCACCGTTGCGCGGCGCGTCCTCGTACACGAGCGGGTCTCCCGGCGCAAGGTTGTTCAGCTGCAGAATCAGCGGCCTCCGCGTCACGATGCCGGTGCCCCTCGGCAGGAAATCCTTCCCGACAATGTTCTCGAGCACAGACGACTTGCCCGCAGACTGCGAACCGATAACCGTCAGCAGCGGCAGATCGAGGTCGGTCAGGTTCGTGTTCGTCACGATATCCTGCAGCTTGTTCACCACGGGAATCAGATCCTGCAGCGCAGACATTGTGCTAGGCTGTTCTCTACAGAAACTTATAGGCCGCTCTCTCCCGCGCTCGCTCGTCCCGTCTGTTGTTGCTGTCGCGTTGGCGAGCTCTTGATTGGGTCCCTACACTACTCTACTTTCCTGTCTCAGCAGCCGGTGACGTTGTTCGCTGGCACGCCGTACCCCGTGTCGCTCCAGCGCGTGAGGTTCCAGTCTGTGTACGCGGCGGGGTGGGCCTGGATGTAGTCGTACGTCGGGAAGTCCTGCGGGTCGCACGTCACCGACACCGAGTCGTTCGGCTGGTAGACGCGGATGTAGTCGACCGCCATCGCGACCGGAAAGTCGATCGACGCCCAGTCGATGTACGCCCAGCTGTTCGACACGCCGAGGTTCATCACGAGCGACATCGGCTCCTTCGCGATGCGCCGCCACCCGATGTTGCCGTTCGGCGCGAGCGCGTACGCGTGCACGGTGAACGTTGGCTCGTCGCCGACAAACCAGCGCACGTAGCCGCTGTCGTTGTCGTTGAGGTACTCGAACGCAAACTTCTGGAACTGGCCCGCGCCGTCTGCGGTGGCGCCGCCCTGCTCGTACCACGTCAGGTTCAGCGTCGTGGTTGCCGACAGCGCCTGCTGGAACGGCCCGCCCGCGTACGTGTTCATCGACGTCACCGACGCGTTGTGCACCTCGACAAAGCTGTAGTCGGGCATGTACCATATGTCGAACGGCGCCACCTGCAGCGACTGCGACGCCACGCCGTTCTTCACGACGGTGTCCACCTCGGCCTCGATCGCGTCGATCTCGGCCGCGCCGCGGCCGGTGCCCCTGTTCGGGTGGTCGCCGCCCTCGCACGTGCACGCGCTCAGCCGCTGCCCCGGCAGGTAGCTGATGCCGTCCGGCGACGACTGGTTCGCCGTGATGCCTGCATCGCAGCTGTCGTAGCTGTACGGCCACACGCCGTCTGTCGTCGCGCCGTAGCCGGGCCGCCCGAGGTTGCCCATCGCCCACAGCCCGGGCCACAGCCCGGACACGTTCCCGCGCAGCGGCAGCCGCACGCTCACCTCCATGATGCCCTGCGTGAAGCACATGCGGTTCCACGAGTTCAGCATCCCGGACCGGTAGAAGAGGTCGTGGTTGCGGTACGCGTCCATGCGCAGCACCGCGGTGCCGTTCGCCGTGGTGACCGCGTCCGGGTCGTACCACTCGAGGTCGCGCGTCACGTAGTAGTTGAAGTCTGGCGCGTACCAGAACTGGTCGTCGCCGTCGTAGAACGTGCGGCCCTCCGCGTTGAACTCGTCGCTGAACACGAGCCGCCACTGCGACCCGTCGCGCGCGGCGCGCGTGAGCGCGTCCGCCGGCGTGTCCGGGTCCACGAGCGCGCGCACCGCCGCCAGCCGCGGGTACGCGTACTGCGAGAGTGCGCCGCTGCTGCCGCTGCCGTCGGCCGCCACCACGTACGTGTACGTGGTGGCGTGCGCCGGGTGCACGTTCGCAAACGTCACCACCGGCAGCACGACAAACACGCCGAGCACGCCCACCACCATCAGCGCGACGCCGAGCCACCCGCCCGCGGTGCGCCTGTCCCAGTTCGCAATGTCCTCTGCAAACCTGTGTTTCTCGTAGTGTGTGTCTGTGATTGGGTCCGGGTTGTGGATGTCGTCGTCGCTCTCCTTCTCGTCTATGTTCAGCGGGAACATCGACAGCGGGTACCCGCCGAACGGCGAGTGGTCGTAGCTCGCCACAAGCACAGAGCCGGTCTTGTACCCGGACGACGACGTCGAGCTGCTGTAGCGCGCGCCGAGACTGTTGTGCACCGACGGCACAATCGCATCAGCACCGCCGAGCAGCCTGTCGGCCGCGCCAGCGGCCGGCACCGCTGCCTCCTGTGGTGCCCCCAGCGGTGGCCCCAGCGGCGGCCCCAGCGGCTGCTGCGATGCCCGCAGCGGCTGCTGCATTGATTGCTATTCGGACTGCGACGCGCTGCTCGCGCTCCCGCTGCGCTCAGCGCGCGCTGTGTCTCCTCCGCCCCCTCCGCCCGCTCCTCTCACTCGCTTTACCCTCGCTGTCAGCTCTCTGGTCGGCATCTGGCACACGCTCCTTGGCGCCCTCCCCTTGGCGCCGCTCTCCTTCTCTTCCCCCCGCGGGGCTGGACCCCATCGCCGTGTTGTGTGGCGCACTTACAAACCGCCAGCAGGCGCAGCTGTGTCTATTACCAGCTATCTAGCTATCTGCTACGTGGCTACGCGTTCACGTACTGCTGCGGGTAGAATATCAGTCTCTCGACGCCCGCGGCGGAGAGCACCACCATTCTGATGACGCCGCCGGACGAGCCGTCCCACTTGATCGCCTGCGACAGCGACGTTCTGATGAACTCCACCGTCTCGTCCTTGCTCATGTCCGGCCTGAAGTTCTTGTTGCAGTACCCGTAGATGAACGTCGACCCGGACCCCGCGATCGCGTACTCCTGTTTGTGTATGGACCCGCCGATCGGTATGCTGTATATCGCGCCCTTCTCCTTCGCGTCGTAGCCCGCGCAGATTATCCCCGCCGACAGCGCGTCCTTGTTCTCGTAGCACAGCTCCTGGAACACCGACGCCGCCACTTTGGTCGTGGGCGCCTTCCCGTTCTGCGCTGAGTATATCTGCAGGTGGTACTGCACAATGTCCGCAACCGCCTGCGTGTCGGCGGCAGAGCCAGACCGACAGCACCATATGGTGTCGTGCACCTGTGTCAGCTTGTCGGTCACACTGCAATTGTTAGCTAATAGTCCGCACACCGAGACCAGCCAGCCAGCCACTCACCGGTTCGCGATGTACGCGCCCGTGGTGGTCCTCGAGTCTGCGCCGAGGATCACACCGCCGTCAAACTTGACCGCCATGATCGACGTCCCGAGCGACACCTCGCCCTTCTTCAGGTGGTCAATGTCCACTGCCACTGCGTCCATTTTTGTCTGCCGCTCTCTCCTCGTCCGCTCCCGCGCCGTCTCTTCTCGTCGCTGCGAGCTCGTCGCCACTCCAGCGACGGTTACGAGCACTTTGTTCAATGTTCACACGACCATCTCACACCGCTGTGAAAATTTTGAGCCGCCGCCAGCAGCGGCGTTTCTCAGTAGCGCGAGATGTCTGTTCCCTTTGAGTTCACTTTTCTCGCAGGCGCGAGTGCGCCGTGGGGCCCGCCTGCGGCTGTCCCCGAGGGGCTGTACTTCAGCGACGTGCCGTACGCGCCGTTCTCGAAGAGCGACAAGCTGGGCAAGGCAGCAGACTGGCTGCAGGCGAAAGAGCTCGGCGGCGGGCTGCAGCAGGGCGGCAAGAACCAGAAGCAGTTTCAGCGTGGGCAGCGCGACCAGTACCAGGCGTACGGCGCGTCTGTGGCGGCGTCGTTTGCCGCTGAGGAGGAGAGTTTTCGTTTTTCCAGGAGCTCATTAACCTGAAGGAGCTGGAAAACACAACCTC